>CAUYMX010028243.1:0-18683 GCA_963573855.1 Lepilemur septentrionalis | reverse complement strand
ATTAATTGGCCAACTAAAAATATATAGAAAAAATTAGCCGGGCATGGTGGCACATGCCTGTAGTCCCAGCTACTTGGGAGGCTGAGGCAGAAGGATTGCGTGAGCCCAGGAGTTTGATGTTGCTGTGAGCTAGGCTGACGCCACGGCACTCACTCTAGCCTGGGCAAGAGAGCGAGACTCTGTCTCAAAAAAAAAAAAAAAAAGACAGGTTGATGGGACTTACAGGGTTGGCCAAGGCCCAGAAAGGGGCAGCTACTTACCCGGAGTCACACAGCAGAGCCAGGGCAGACCCTGACCCCAGCTTGGGGCTGGAAGTGGGGTGCCCCAGATCTGAACTGCGAGCTGAAGGACGAAGGACGCTGAGGAGAAAGATGACTTCTGAGGCAGGGGGGTCCTCAACCGTATCGACAAGGCTGGGGGCTGGCGGGGCTGGCGGGCAGGGCCTGTGCGGGCAGGCGGTGATGTCAGGGGATTAGAGTAGGCCCACTGAGCAGGTGCACTGAGGCGTGGGCCGGCCGTGGTAGCGGCGCAGGGAGAAGAGGAGGGGTAGGAGGGGCCAGGGGGGCAGATACTCGATCTGGTGCTATTCACAGGTGGACGGTGTACATGGGGCCAAACCTCACCTGAGAAGGCAGGTTAACCCCGCCTGACCCCACCACCGCCGGCCTCTCTCAGGGGTTTCTCTTTCTCTCTCTCGACCCCTAAGTGCCCTTCAGAGTGGGAGGAATTAGTCCCCATCCCAAGCCCAGCTTTGTTGGTCCAAGGCTCTATCTTGGTGGGAGTCACCAGCTCGGCACCCCCTCCCCAGCCTGCCCGCCTTGCAGGCCCACCCATCTCCATCTCTCTTTTGGGCTCACCTGAAATAGACACCTTGGGAATCCCAGCAATTTAGGAGTCAGCAGGCTGGGGTTCAAGTCCTGCCTTTGTTCATCACGAGCTTGGGCAAGTTCCTTAACCTCTCTGAGCCCAGGGTGTTTCCACTTTTGGAAAGTGGGATAATAATTCCCACCTCACAGACTCTCGCTGGCTCCACCCTCCACGTGTGCCTTGACCCCTGCTAGGAGGCCCCTCCCAGGCCCGGCAAAGGTTGCCCCAAGAATACATACTGCCCCTAACCAATGGCAAAAGGCTTGATGTCCCACGACACTGTGCTTGGAGCCCAGTCGCTGTCCCAGCCATATGGGTGCCCCCAAGAGATCCGCTGCCTGTCCAGTCCCAGGACACTCAAGCATGATCCAACATCATCCAGAAAACCACAGGATGAGGCCCATTCAGAACAAATACAAATGAAACTCCAAGCCAGGTCCTCATTCCGACGCCAACGTTAACCCCAACCCCATTCCCAACCCTGACTGTGAATCTTCACCCCTTTCTAAGGTGGGAGCATGCTTTGCAGGTTTCAGAAACAAGTAAGGTCAGGAAAGGGAGCAAAGAGATTGGTGTTTGGTGAGATAGACAGGATGGAAAAGAGCAAGGGTGGCTTTGTCCCCTCCCACCACCCATCCCTTTCCCAACTCCTCTGCCTGGCATCCAGGCTTCAACTCCTTCAAGCCCCAGGCCCCCACACAGCCTTGGGCCTCACCTGCTGCTTTTGCACACCTTCTACTCCAGCCACATAATCTACCAACAGTTCCTGCTAAACACTAGGCCTTTGCTCACGTAATTCCCCTGCATGGAAAGCTCTCCTGTTCCTCCTTCACCTGATACAATCCTTCTCATTTGGGTTTTACTTTCTCTGGGAAACTTTCCCTGTCTCCTCTGGCCTTGGCTGGGTTGGTAGCTCCTCTGGGCTCCCACATCTCCCTGTGGTCCCCCTATGCATTTACTGATCACCCTGCATTGTAATTCTGTCTCCTAGTCAATCCTCGCCCCGCCAGACAGGAAGGCAGGGTCTTGTCATCTCCACATCCCCAGCACTGGGCCATGCACACAAGTGAGACCTCAGTGAGTGCTGGTACCAGGAAGGCGGGAGCATGATGGTTCCAACTGGCAACTCTGCAAGGCCATGCCACGGAGTCTGGTCTGCTGAGAAGAGTGCCTGGTCTCAGGAAACGGCCACGTCAGTGCCTCATCTTGACGGGGTGACGTGCCAAAGGGGCATCCAGGGCAGGAAGCATGGAAGAGATGCCCCAGTGCAGGCTGATCAGGGTGAGGAGCACAGCTCACCTATCTATTCATTAATTCCAGGAACCTTTGCAGTGCTGTTCCAGAGACAGAGAGCTGATGATGACCAAGACCAAGGGGTCCCTGTCCTCCTGGAGCACACAGCTTTGCAGCTCAATCTTCTTCTTCACCATCATCATCGCTAACATTTCTAGCATGCTTACTAGGGGCCTGGAATTGCTCTAAGCTCTTTCTGTACATTGGCTCATGTTCTCTTTACGAAACCTCTTGGAGTAAATAGTACTGTTTGTCCACTTTACAGATGAGGAAATTGAGGCACAGCAAAGTTAAGTGATTAGTTCATGGTCACACAGCTAGTAGGAGCAGTGCTAGGATTTGAACCCAGAGCTCCGGAAGCTTATGCTTTCTAATCTTTGAAACTTTTCCACAGCTTTTGTCTTCCTGGGTTCCTTTCAGGGTTATCTGGCAAGGAGCTGTCACCCCCAATTCTCAGATGAGATGGAGGGGAAGAAAAAGAATAATAATTTTTGCCTCTGTTATGTTACCAGTTACTTTATACATAGACACGACCTTGCTTAATCCTTGTAACAACCCTGGGAAGCAGGTTTTGGGGTTATTATCCCTACGTTTACAGATGACATTCAGAGAAGTTTGGTGACTTGCCAAGATCATCTGAAGAAGGAGTCGTAGGACTCAGGACCAGCTTCAGTGTCCAAGCTGTTCCCTGCCAGCCCAAGATGCAGGTCCTTTGCTATCCCAATATCTTCACTACCATCTGGCCCCATGTTGAGGACACATGGGTGGACATCATGATAACACAGTGCAGGACAGATCTGGCAGTGGTTAGCACACATCATACTCCAGGCACACCCGGCCCTTGGTAACCTCTGGGATCCGGCCACGCTTTGCCTCTGCTCTGTGAACAGCCTGGGCTTGATGAGAAAGAGGAGTAGCAAGCCCTATACCAGGAGCACGGAGCCCGATGGGAGATTTGGGTGTCGGTTTTAAAATTCGGACACAGTAGAGTTAGACCCACCGATTACATACTGAACAGCCACTGTGTGACCTGAACTTCCCAAAGAAGTGCCATATGAACAGCCGAATCAGATGAGCAGACCCCACCAGATAACAAAAGCTGTCCTCCACCCACCTGCTCACCATCAAATTGGTATAACTGACCAACACTTAAGTGCACATATAGGAGTAACATTCATCGGGGGTTGGGCAGGTGTGGGGGTGGAGGGGTATAGTCACACCTAATGGGTGTGGTGCGTGTCGTCTGGGGAATGGACACGCTTAAAGCTCTGACTCAGGTGGAGCAAAGGCAATGTATGTAACCTAAATATTCGTACCCTTGTAATATGCTGAGATATAAATAAATAAATTTTTTAAAAGCTACTCTTAAACTACCAAACAAAACACTGTGTGATAAATGTGCAGACCTAGACAAGTAGGTCAATGGAATGGAATGGAAATACCAGGAAGGACCCATGGATACACAGGAATTTAGAATGTGATAAACGTAACTTTTTAAATGAGGAGGATATGAATACACTGTTTTTATAAACAGGTATTGGGGCTCAGTGCAATGGCTCACGCTTATAATCTCAACACTTTGGGGGCCAAAGTGGGAGGATCTCTTGAGGTCAGGGGTTCAAGACCAGCCTGGGCAACATAACGAGACCTCATCTCTACAAAAAATAATAAAAATTAGCTGGACATGGTGGCACATGCCCGTAATCCCAACTACTCAGGAGACTGAGGCAGGAGGGTTGCTTGAGCACAGGAATTTGAGGCTACAGTGAGCTATGTTCCTGCCACTGCACTGCAGCCTGGGTGACAGAGCAAGACCCTGTCTCAAAAAAAAAAAAAAAAAAGGGCATTGGGACAGCTGGAAGATTATATGGAAAAGTTTAGTTAGATCCAAAATGATCCTATAATGAGTGTAGCTGAGTGTAGCTGTGGTCCCACCCAGATTGCTTTACTGGCAGGGCACTACCCAAACTGGTCTCAAGAGACCCACTTTAGAGCAGAGCAAGTGCAGTGGCGGACACACTGCCATTTGCTACACCATTCGAAAGCTACTGGCCTCTTAGGGTGATGGAACAGCCTCTGGAAGGCTGTTCTGCGATGCCAGCATGGAAAGGATGCAGCACCCTCCTTCAGGATGAGGCGTACACCCTACACTCAGGGCTATTTTACAGTGCGGTGCCCCAGGACATGAGGACAGGGGTCTGGGAACCAAGGAAGGGGAAGGAGGAGTGGCTCTGTTCATTGTCACCCCCTTGGGGAATTTGTGCTTCCAGGCCCTCCAACTTTAGGCCCATGGGTCTAGAGACCCTAGCTCCTGGTTCCCAGAGGGGTGATGGATATTTCCACCAGGGGGCGCAGCAAGAGTGGCATTGAATTTTTTCTTTTTTTTGAGACAGTCTCACGCTGTTGCCCAGGCTAGAGTGAGTGTCGTGGCGTCAGCCTAGCTCACAGCAACCTCAAACTCCTGGGCTCAGGCAATCCTGCCTCAGCCTCCCGAGTAGCTGGGACTACAGGCATGTGCCACCATGACTGGCTAATTTTTTCTCTATATATTTTTAGTTGTCCAGCTAATTTCTTTCTATTTTTAGTAGAGATGAGGTCTTGCTCTTGCTCAGGCTGGTCTTGAACTCCTGAGCTCAAAAGATCCGCCCGCCTTGGCCTCCCAGAATGCTAGGATTACAGGCATGAGCCACCATGCCTGGCCAGAGTGCCACTGAATTTTAAGCTACAGCTGTTGCCTGGTCACTTTGTTCTCCTCATGACCAGCTTGCTGTATACTGGCAGGAGTAATAGACCCTGGCCATCGCCAAGGGGTAGGAGTGTGTTGAGCACTCAGGTGATCCACTGGGACATTCCAGATACCTGTGCTCATTTTAGTTGTCAATGGGCAAGTGCCATAGCCATGGCTGATGGGGTGTGGTAACTAGAGTCTCGGATTCGTAGGGAGAAAGGTCAGGGTCACCCACCAGGCAAGCTACCCAGGCCAGCAAAAATACCAGCTGAAGCCCAGAGTGGGGCGTGGCAGGGGAGCTGCAATGAATAGGTGGTCAAGGTAGGAGGTGAGGAATATTGATTGAGACTCTAGAACTAACTCTCCTAAGTTTACCCAGAAATTGGGACCGAGCAGAATCCAGGAGACACTGTCCCCAGATGGAGTGAACTTAGTGGGAGTAGCAAGTAGTTCTGAGCGATGCAAAGGTGAGCTCTAGTGCACACTTCGATGCCCCTCCCAGACCCCTTCGCCAAAGTTCCCCTGTCCCTGCCCGTATCTCTGGAGAACCACCTTGCGGCCCTCCCCCGGCAGACCTTGGCCAATGACAGACTGGCACAGGGTTGTAAGAGGTAGACCCTCAGCCTCCAGTTGGAACCAACTGGGCAGTACAATCTGGGTTCCAGAGCTTTCTTTAGAATCAGACCAAAGTTAGTCACTGAGACCACATTCTTGCTTGGTCTTCCCCTTTGCCCCAACCCTGAAGACCTCATTCTCCTTCTGAGAACACTTCCCCAGGCTCTTGGTGGAGAATCTCTGTCTTGGGCTCTGTTTCTCAAGAACCTAGCCTAGGACAGACAGATCCCTTCCCAACCGTTTAAAAATAACTTATAAAGACCAAAATGTGAAAAAGATCTCTAAAATCATTAAGCAAAAATATAGAATACTTTAAAAGCCTGGGCTAAGGGAAAGCTTTCTAAAGCAAGTCACAAAACATAACACCCATAAAGTAAAAGGTTGATATATGTAACTGTCTCTGTCTCTCTCTCTTTCTTTCTTTCTTTTTACTGTACGTGCACTCAAGTGTTGCCAGTGCTTACTGGGCTGTATTCTCACAGTGCAGAACACTAATGGGTTATGCCTCCACTGAGATTTTCATTAGTATCATAGTGATTTTAAATATGTCCACAAATTATTTGACAATTAATTCCCCTCCCTTGAATGTGGGCTGGTTATACTGACTCACTTGTAACAAAATGTGGCAGAAGTGATGCTATGTGGCTTCTGAGGTAAGAAGTGTTTCCCCGGATGCTTGTCCTTGAAACCCAGGTGTGGGGAAACCCAGGCCACAAAAGAGGCCACATGCAGGAGTTCTGGCTGACAGCCCCAGCCTGACCCTTGGCCGACAGCCAGCATCATCTGCCACACATGTGAATGAACGAACCTTTAGATACTTGCAGGCCCCCAGCTTTCCAGGCTTCTAGCTGAGGCCCCAGATGTGCTGGAGCAGAGACAAACTGTGTCTATTGTACCCTGACTGAATTCCTGACCCACCGAAACCATATGAAAGATAATAAATGATTATTGTTGTTTCGAGCCACTAAATTTAGGGAACACTAGATGACTAAAACAGGGGCTGTGTAAATATATGGCATAAAAATGAAGAGAAATTGAATTACACAGCCTCAGTGGCAGTTTGCAGAAAGAATCCAGACAGTTCCCAATACGATGTGAAGCAAAAGGGTGTTTAACACTTTAGCTGACCTAGAATATCTTAAATCTTCAACATTTCATTTGCAATTGAGTTGATTTTCCCATAAATACCGTTTGTTGTTTCGGATGTATGAAAATTACCACGCAGGAGAAACTTCTGTTTGGTAAACTGAAAAACCAAGTTTGCTCTCCTGTGCAAGGACTTGAGTGTGTATGTACTTAACAGAAACTTTGAGTGTGTGAGGATATGCATGAAAATTTAGAAATACAGATTCCTACCCCTACTCAGAGACTCCTTAGGTCTGGCATGGAGTCTGAGCATCTGCATTTTTCTTTTCTTTTTTTTTTTTTTGAGACAGAGTCTTACTCTGTTGTCTGGGCTAGAGTGCCGTGACGTCAGCCTAGCTCACAGCAACCTCAAACTCCTGGGCTCAAGCAATCCTTCTGCCTCAGCCTCCTGAGTAGCTGGGACTACAGGCATGTGCCACCATGCCCGGCTAATTTTTTCTATATATGTTTTTAGTTGGCTAATTAATTTCTTTCTATTTTTTAGTAGAGATGAAGTCTCGCTCTTGCGAGAGGCTAGTTTCGAACTCCTGACCTTGAGTGATCCTCATGCCTCGGCCTCCCAGAGTGCTAGGATTACAGGTGTGAGCCACCACACCCAGCCTGGGATTTTCTTGATATAAGATCACATCCTCAATAAGAGGAACAATTTGACTTCTTCTTTCCCTATTTGGATAGCCTTGATATCCTTCTCTTGCCTGACTGCTCTGGCTAGGACTTCTAGCACCATGTTGAACAGAAGTAGTGACAGTGGGTAACCTTGTCTGGTTCCAGGTCTTAGAGGAATGCTTTCAATTTTTTCCTATTCAGTCTGATGTTGACTGTGGGACCAGAAAAAACCCTGAATGGCCAAAGCAACCTTAAGCAAAAGGAAAAAATTGGGAGACATCACTTTACCAGACTTCAAGCTATACTACAAGGCTAACCAAAACATCATGGTACTGGCACAAGAACAGAGACCTAGACCAATGGATCAGAACAGAAAACCCAGATATAAAACTATCCTCATATTGCCATCTGATCTTTGACAAAGCAGACAAAAACATACACTGGGGAAAAGAAGCCCTATTCAATACATGGTGCTGGTAAAATCGTATAGCCACACGTAGAAGACTGAAACAGGATCCACACCTCTCACTACTCACAAAAATTAATTCATAATGGATAAAGACATAAACCTAAGGCAGGAAACAATAAGAATTCCAGAAGAAAAGATTGGAAAAAAATCTTACAGATACCAGCCTAGGCAAAGAATTTATGAAGAAGACCACAAAGGCAATCAGACCAACAACAAAAATACATAAATGGGACCTGATCAAATTAAAAAGCTTCTGCACAGCCAAGGAAACAATGAACAGAGCAAATAGACAACCTACAGAATGGGAGAAAATATTTGCATGCTATACATCCAATAAAGGGCTAATAACCACAATCTACAAAGAACTCAAGCAAACCAGCAAGAAAACATCAAACAATCCCATTAAAAAGTAGGCAGAAGATATCAACAGAAGTTCCTTGAAGGAAGATAGACTAATGGCCAATAAGCACATGAAAAAGTGCTCGTCATCTCTAATCATCAGGGAAATGCAAATGAAAACCACAAGGAGATATCACCTAACCTCAGGGAGAATGGCTTTTATTAAAAAGTTCCAAAACAACAGATGCCAGCATGGATGCGGAAAGACAGGAACATTTATACACTGTTGGTGGGACTGCAAAGTAATACAACTTCTATGGAAAGTAATATGGAGATACCTCAATGAACTAAAAGTAGACCTACCATTTAATCCAGCAATCCCACTACTGGGTATCTACCCAAAGGAAAAGAAAAAAAAACATTTTATAAAAAAGACACTTGCACTAGATGTTTATAGCAGCACAATTCACAATCGCAAAGATATGGAAACAACCCAAGTGCCCATTAATATATGAGTGGATTAATAAAATGTGGTATATGTATAACATGAAGTATTACTCAGACATAAAAGAAAAAGTGAACTAATACCTTTTTAACAACCTGGTTAGAGCTGGAGACCATCCTTTTAGTGATGTATTGCAAGAATGGAAAAACAAACACCACATGTACTCACTACTAAATTGGAACTAAATGATCAACACTCATGTACACATACGGTAGTAAAAATTCAACAGAAATCAAGCAGGTGGGAGGGGGAAGTAGGGGATGGGTAAATTCACACCTAATGGGTAAAATGCACACTATTTGAGTGATAGAGAAACATAACATTGACTCAAACTGTACAAAAGCAATTCATATAGCCGAAACACATGTACTCCCACAAAATTCTGAAATTACAAAAAAATGAAAATAGTAAAAGCAATGCCTATTTAAAATAAGTTATAGTTTACATCTTTTAAAAAATATCACTTACATAAAAATAAAAAAGTAAAAATATATTATACCTTTGATGGTAAATAATCACAGTGAAAACAAAAAGATACTAAAGTCAATTCCAACGAAAAATCACATGTCATTGAAACAGGTGTTCAAAATTAAAAAGTTTCCAAAAAGGATAAGTTTTAGATACTACTTTATAATAGATTGTATCACATTACATTATATATCTACAGCATAATGTGAAAATGCATCTGAATGTTGGCTGTCAAACACCATTCACTAAGCCTTTATCACAGTGCTGATTTAAAATGACACTTCTATCTCACTCTAGGCCATCTAAATGTAAAAACTTCTTTGGGCTTCTTTTTACAATCTCTAGCTCACTGTTTTGTTAAATAAGTATTTATCATGAAAAGACTGCAATGCTTTTTAAGATTGTTACATCTGTTTAAATGTTTTAAAAACTAATAATCAAGCACAGTAATTTTTTAATCTAAACTATTATAATAATCAAGGTTCAAAATACTATTGATAAGCCAGATGAAAAACTGAAAATGAGAATAGATAGCAGCACTGAAAAAAAACTGGAAAAGGTGCCAAGAATAGAAGAGAAACATGAAAATTTTCTGGAAGTTAAAATTAGCTGGTAGAAATAATTCTCTAAATAGGGGCTCTGATATAAAGTATATTATGAACCCTAGAAATAGGTAAAGTGTACCAATTAGGGTTGTATTAAAGAAGCAGAACCACTATGAGTGATTAAAAAAAGAAAAATCTTTTTAATAGGGTTATACCTTCCATTAATTGTCAGAACTGGCAGAGCATGTGTAGGCTATTGCCTCTGCATATATTCTTAAGCCTGAAGTCACCATAGGTCAGCTAGATCAGCAATCAGAAAGGGAACTGGATAAGGGAAAAGAACAAGGACAAATTAGAACCTGCAAGGCTAAGACGGAACTGATAGGCCGGGCACAGTGGCTCACACCTGTAATCCTAGCACTCTGGGTGGCCGAGGCGTGAGGATCAGGATCGATCAAGGTCAGGATTTCGAAACCAGCCTCTCGCAAGAGCAAGATCTTGTCTCTACTAAAAACTAGAAAGAAATTAATTGGACAACTAAAAATATATAGAAAGAATTAGCCGGGCATGATGGCGCATGCCTGTAGTCCCAGCTACTCGGGAGGCTGAGGCAGAAGGATTGCTTGAGCCCAGGAGTTTGAGGTTGCTGTGAGCTAGGCTAATGCCACGGCACTCTAGCCCGGGCAACAGAGTGAGACTCTGTCTCAAAAAAATTAAAAAAAAAAAAAGATGGAACTGATAAAGACAACTGAAATCCACAAGAACATACTAGAACCTGTGAGGACAACAGGAACCAGCAATGACAAATGGGAACTCACATCTGTCTCTCAACAACTCCAACCCTGATGCCAACAGTGACCTAACGGAGAAGTTTGCATCACTCACTAGGGAGTTGCACATACAGGGCAGGTACTCAGAGAAGCTAAAGGGGTATATTTGGGGCAGGAGCTAGAGGTATTCAGAGAAGCTAAAGGGGTATATTTGGGGCAGGAGCTAGAGGAACTGCTGGTCTACATGCTTTCTCACACTTACAAGGTGAGCTAACAAATCAGTTACAAGGTGTGAGAGCGGCTACCATACCTGGTACTTAGCACTGACCCTCAGAGAGTCAAAAAGTATGCCTGACACTTCACTTCCTCCTTACAAATTTAGTACAAAATGTCTCTTCTGGCCAACACTAACCAGAAAAATACAGATAAGAAAATTCTGAGAATGTGTTTCCATATTAGCCAAGTTTACCTAAAACACAACAGTGCCATCAAAGAGAGAAACAATTCAGTGTCCCATGTAACCTGAAGCTACTTAAAAAGTATGAAGAAATAAAGGAAGAACAACTGGACACAGTAGTAATATCCCCTAAATCAGTCCAAGATAATTCCTCCCTACACTCTACAATGGATGGGGGGGTCTCTGTTTGCCAACCTATTGCCCGCCTACATACCCATATTAGGAGCTTGATTGCCAATATGCCACTGATACTTTATAGTCAGTGTAAAATATATTGCAAACTTACCTGGAAGAAGTCATGTGCTTGGAGTTACAAAAGGTGAGAAAATTAAAACCAAGACTAGTAAAAAGCCATGAATCTATAAGAAATGCTCTGTCCATTAAAAATGGGCCTAAAAAAACATTCTATACATCAGTCAATGAAAATGTCAAGGAAGCTGACCATCAAGTCTTAGGTCAAAGAAAGTCTTATCAAATATCCATAAGAAATCAGAACATCAAGCCTTTCCCCCCTTCTTATTCTCAATATATATAACTATATTATATATAGCTACATTATATAGTTATATTATAACTATTATATAACTATAATAGTTTCCTAGGGCTGCTATAACAAAGTATTATACAAACTGGTGATTTAAAACAACAGAAATTTATTTTCTCATAGGTCCAAAGACCAGAAGTTACAAATCAAGGTGTTTACAGGGCCACGTTCCCTCTGAAGGCTCTAGAGAAGAATCCTCCCTGCCTCTTCTGCCTCTTCCTAGCTACTTGTGGTTACCCACAAACCATGGCATTCCTTGGCCTGTAGCTTCATCACTCTAACCTCTGCCTCCATCTTCACGACTTTCTTTCTATGTGTCTATGTCTTGGTCAAAATTTCTCTCTTTTTATCAGTCATGGGATTTAGGGCCTACCCTAATCAAGTATTACATCATCTTAACTGATTACATCTGCAAAGACCTTATTACCAAAAAAGGTCACATCCACAGGTACTAGAGGTTAGTACTTCAATATATCTTTTGGGAAGACACAAATCAACCCACAACAAAGACTATGCTTTCTATTTGACTGAGAAACTAGAAACGGTCAAGAGACCTTTTACATGTAACCAGATCTACATACCAAACATAGTAAAGCCAATTAATACTCCTGTTGCTATCGATCAATAAGTGATCTATGCTGTTACCTAATAAAGCCAAACCCTCTATTTGTACACTAGATCCCATCCCCTCTCTATCACTCCAACAATTGTAAACTCTCTCCCCTACCTAGATCATCAATTCTTCTCTATTATTTCATTTCTATCAGCATGCAAACATATTTCTTCCATCTTAAAAATGAAAGCAAAACAATTTTAAAATTCCTAACCCAGCTCCCTCCCTTTTACTTCTCTGCTTTTCTGAGAGCAAAATCCTCAGAAGTTCCTCTATACTTATTGTTGCCAATCTGGCTTTTGTTCTCACCACATCACCAAAATTGTTCTTATAAAGATAAGCAATGAATTGTTGCTAAATCTAATAGTAAATTATTGATCCTCTTTTATCTATCAGCAGCATTTGACATATTGATTTCTCCCTCCTTAAAACATTCTCTTCACCAGGCTTCCAGAATATCACACTCTTGGTATCAACATCAAAAAAAAAAAAAAAATTATTTGATATGTTCTAGAAGTACAATGAAATATAGTACCTTTTTTTTTTTTTTTTGAGACAGAATCTCACTCTGTTGCCCAGGCTGTAGAGTGCCGTGGCATCAGTCTAGCTCACAGCAACCTCAAACTCCTGGGCTCAAGCGATCCTCCTGCCTCAGCCTCCCAAGTAGGTGGGACTACAGGCATGTGCCACCATGCCCGGCTAATTTTTTTACATATATTTTTAGTTGGCCAATTAATTTCTTTCTATTTATAGTAGAGACGGGGGTCTCGCTCTTGCTCAGGCTGGTCTCGAACTCCTGACCTTGAGCTATCCACCCGCCTCGGCCTTGTTTTTATTTTTAGTAGAGATGGGGATCTCACTCTTGCTCAGGCTGGTCTGGAACTCCTGACCTCAAGTGATCCTCCTGCCTCGGTCTCCTGGAGTGCTAGGATTACAGGCATGAGCCACCGCACCTGTCCCCTCCATTCCTTTTTAAGAACTAAAACCGTCATCCCTGCTTCAGGCCAGTGGTTGGGAGGCGCAGGGTAAGTCTTTTGTTATTTGCCCAATAAGAGATGGCCCAGACTGGACCTGGTAAAGGGAGGTCCTGGGTAAAGGTCACAAGATTGTCTTCAGTGGAGATGGGACAATCAGAATCATCAACTGTAGTTGAACAGTAATTGCCTGAAGCTGAGAACCCATCCTTTGAAAGCTCTGTATTTCTGCTTATTATGAGGATGATGGCATTTCAGACGGGAGTCTCCATCCTCCTTTTGCTGGCAAAGTAATAAAATGTCTCTTTCCTTCCTCCTCAAACCACTTGTTCTCGTTCTTCTGATGCAGCCTTGAAGGTAAGTGGCTGAGCTTTCAGTAACAGTTGCAAAAGATAAGGATTTCTTATTTGTTTAAATACTGACATTTTAAACTCTTACATCTGGATTTTAAATGTATTCAATGAAATCCAGATTTCAGAGAAATTTGATATTTATAATCATCTAAGAAAGACACAAAGTTCTTCTTTTAACATATTTTCATTCCACTTTAGTCATTAATTATATCCTGCTATATTTTACTGATCAGTCTTATCTGCAGCAAAAATATGTATGTAAACTGACATCAAAATTAAAAAATTATTTTCTGTGACCATATGGCTATAAATGTTGAATTTCTTCTGGACTGAGTAATTCATAATTTATCAAAATAACACGTATTATTTTAAATGCTAATACTTATTAAACATAAAGGTAAAATTTTATTGGAAAGACATCTCTTAATGATAGTTGGTAGGGCTGAAATTTTTCCAAATAGTTATATCTGTGGATGAATATTTTTTATTGCTAGAATGGAACTGGGTTCAACATTAGTTCTCTTCCTATTTTTTATTTTTATAGACAAGCTCTGAGAAACCTCGTTTGCATAAATTAGAGGGGAAAGAAAGAAATTTCATTATAGGAATGCCAGCCAATTCTTTGAATACCTCTGAATTATTTGATAAAAACCACATAATAATCGAGCACCAAAAGTTATTTTAAATGCTCTATTAGCTGACAACTTAATTAAGTCTTATTTCAATTTAGTTGAAAGCAAAGAAACGACCCAATCTGTAAAGGAGTTGTTACCCAGTCACAAGTGTCATTCAAGTTCTCAGTTTCTGGAATTATACCAACAAAGCTTTTTGAAGACTTACCAAATGATTATTAATTAGATCTGCTATTTTTTCACTTAGAGGAACCTTGCTTAAACTGAGATACTCAGCAAGGATTTGGAAAGTGAAAATGTTAATTCCAGTACATTTTTGCTAAGACAATATTTTTTTGATCAAGTTCTTTTACCCTATCATATGCTTTAAATATATATTTATTAACATCTTGGAACTGCAGACTTAACTCATTTATGAAAAACATCTTTGACGTTCTTATTGGAGCCAGTCCTCATTGTTAAACTAATCAGCCACATCAAATTACTTTCCATCAGAAAACGTTTCTCATTTTTCAATTCAAGTCGTCATGTTAATATATGCCTTGTGACAATTGTTTTGCTTCTAAATTTTAAGAAATATAGATGAGCAAGGCATGGAGCCTTCCTTTCCTAGATGAATCATGGTAACAAAGATTTTCACTGTTCCTCCCTGATGCTTTTTTTTTTCTTTACTCTTGAAGGGCTCTTCTTCACATATGGTGCATTTTTGAGCAATAGAGGATGGAAGAGGTCTTTAAATTTTAGAATATTTAGAATTTTCCTTTCCTTTGGCACCGTGCAGTTCTTATGCTCCAAGCCAAGCATCAAAGGGCTGGATGAGAGGGTGCCCTTCTTTTGTAAACTGGGGGAGGGGAGGCTGGGGAGGAGAGGCAGGAAAGTAGAACTGGTACGATTCCTCAATCAGCAGGTCATTTTTAGGGAAGTACACGGGGAAGCTGAGAATCTGGAAAAAATGAACGTTTAAATCCATTCATGCCTATGTGCCTCTTCTAAAGTCTTTGTGAACCACCAGGACACAAATGTCCCTAGTTTGGAGACCTGTGACTCAGAAAACCACCTGCTCCCTGGGCACACAGGTACTGCATAGCTACCATGAAAGGGTTCCTTCTGTGGGTCTCTCTGAGTAGCTGAACCCAATTGGAATTTTGTACTGAGAATTATAGGAAGCACCTGGAATATCCTATACAGGAGGGCTCCAGATAGTTATTTGCCTTGAAGACGTTTATGAAAAAGGCTCCCACTAGGCAACCAGCAGTGAAATGGGCATGTATTGAGGAGAGGCTGGCTGGCCATTTGGCGAGCTGCCAAGAGGCTTCCTGACAGCCTTTATTTATTTATTTATTTATTTTTGAGACAGAGTCTCACTCTGCTGCCCAGGCTAGAGTGAGTGCTGTGGCGTCAGCCTAGCTCACAGCAACCTCAAACTCCTGGGCTCAAGCGATCCAACTGCCTCAGCCTCCCAAGTAGCTGGGACTACAGGCATGCACCACCATGCCCGGCTAATATTTTTTCTATATATTTTTAGTTGGCCAATTAATTTCTTTCTATTTATAGTAGAGATGAGTCTCGCTCTTGCTCAGGCTGGTTTTGAACTCCTGATCTTGAGCAATCCGCCTGCCTCGGCTTCCCAGAGTGCTAGGATTACAGGCGTGAGCCACCGCGCCCGGCCCCTGACAGCCTTTAGTACTTTAGAGAATCACCATAGTCCAAGGCCAGACCCTCCAACATGGGGAGCCTGTGTATACAGTTCACATAACTGAGTTATAAAATCCAGATGTCAATGTGCTAATTTACAAGGAGGAATCATTGGCATGAGGACTGAATCCCCATAGGTAGATCTATGTGGAAAGTCAAATGATGAGCCAAGACTCAAGACAAGATGGGATGATTGAGATGAACTGAATGTTTATTTTATTTTATTTTACTTTTTGGAGACAGGATCTTGCTCTGTTGCCCAGGCTAGAGTGCAGCAGTGTCATCACAGTTTACTGTAATCTCCAACTCCTGGGCTCAAGCAATCCTCCTGCCTCCCTGTCTGGCTAAATTTTTAGCTTTTTTTGGGGGGGGGGTCACTATGTTGCCTACTAAGCTGGTCTCTAACTCCTGGCTTCAAGCTATCCTCTAGCCTCAGCCTCCCAAAGTGCTGGGATTACAGGTGCAAGCCACCATGCCAGCCTGAAATTAAATGCTTAATAGTTAATCTGGCTAAGATAGCAAAATGTATTCACCTCCATACCAGGTACAACCTTGCCACTAAGACCAGATGCGGCATAATAAAAATATATTTGGTCTTTATTCTTGGTTCTTGGCACAGAACTCCTGAAACTCTTAGAATTCCTTGAGCAATAGGAATGTCTTTCGTTATTCATGTTAATGAGATGACTCATTTTGAGGTGGGGGAGTACTAGATGGCTTCAGGCTGTGGGCTGGTCACCAGAGGAACCAACCTTGTGTTTAGAGGGTTGGAACTTTCAGCCTCATCTCCTAAATTCTGGGAGGGAAGAAGAGTGTGGATTGAGTTCAGCCGTGTAGCCAGTGATTTAATTAATTATGCTTACATAATGAAAGCCCATTTAAAAACCATAGAATGACAAGGTTTGGAGAGTTTGAGGGTTGATAAACACATCAGTATAGTGGGAGGGGCATGGAAGCTCTGGGCCCCACCCCAATCCCACAACCCAGTACCCTGCCCTATGAATCTCCTCCATTTAGCTGTTCCTCAGTTGCATCCTTTATAACAAAACTGTGTTTAGAAGTACAGTATAGCACTCTCCTGAGTTCTGGTATCATTCTAGCAAATTATCAAGCCCACCTATCATGGGATTCTGTCCCCCCCTCCACCCCCAAGTAAGTCAGAAATCTTTTTGAGTTGATTTTTAAGAAGGCCTTTCCAATGTTCAATAATACTGGATGCCTGCAAATGGGACTGTGGAATGTCCATCAAATACCTTGACTAGTGGCCCATTGTTGGAGGGCCTTTGCGTTGGTTCCTCTTCTCCCAAGTCCCACAGGGATGATGTGGATCAGACAAATGTTACACATGCAGTGAGCTGCATTTCAAGAGAGGAGTGCTGAGCTCAGTGACTCCACTTCTTTTATAGCAAGCAGTATGCAAGCTTGCTCTTTTTCTTGAAGGGAGATACCACTTTATTTTTCAAGGTTACACGCTACAATATAACCCTGAGAAATGGCCTGGATAAACAGTGCTGAGGGCCTGGCATTCTTGGCATACCTAGCAAGGTGGTATAGGAGTACAAAAGCCTCACAGAGGGAGGCTCCCAACAGGTGTGCCCCATGCAACTACTATATTCCATGCCAATGACCAAGATTTAAAAAACACTTTTTTTTTTTTAAAAAAAGAACAAGTTGGTCAAGTAATTCCAACTGAAGAAGAGGGTCCCTTGAAATAAGAAAAACTGCTTCCTTAACTCATTCTTCTTCTTTAGTATCTTCTATCTAGTGTTTTTCAACCACAAACTACAGTATTATTTTTTTCTTTAAGATCTCTAATGTTCTTCTAAAATAATAAAGTTGTCTTTCATAGATCTCTGATGATTTAACTTCCTTTTTTTCTTAGATATTCTCCTGAAAGTAAGCAGAGCATGGTTATTATTTATGAGTAGTAAATTATCACTAGAATTCATTTATTATTCCACAAACATTGTTAGGTGACTACTGTGTGCTAGCCACTGTGCCAGGTCCTGGAGACACATGGATGACTGGATAGTTAAAACATAGTGCCTGCTCTCATGGAGTTCACTGTCTAGTAGGGGAGATAAGTAATAGATATATATACACATCAATTCTATTTCACAGTAATAAATGCCACAATATTTATTATTTCAGATGTCCTGGAGTATGAACTGGTTATCCAAGCAAAGAGAGGACAAAGGATGCTTATGGCTGGGCAAACGGAGTGGGAAGAGAGGGCTCAGGGGAACAAAAGAATCTGCTGCCCCTCCCTCCCCTCCTATGTGCATTCTATGACCTAGATTTAAAACTGATTACAGTACTTCATTTTTTAACAAGCTATTATTAATTTTTAAAAACTTAGAAAACTAATGCTTCACTCTTTTCTTAAATTGAATGCTGGGTTTTACTTAACTTGCCTTCCTCTATTGCAATCATGAGAGATGGAAATGGAAGAATAAGGAGGTATTAAGTCACAAAAGAAAAATCGTCCAGAAAAATTAACTACAAGGAAAATTCTGCAAAATGAACCATATGTTCCCACTGATCTATGTTACAGATTTGGCAATCAGGTCCCAGATGAAATTCTCATGAGAATAAACAAAATATCAAAACCATGAAATATCTACTTTTATATCCATATCTATCTCTATATCTATCAAAACACAGAGCCCAGTTCTTTAGCACATAGTTTTAGTTATAGAATGAGGCAACTTTTAACTGAAGAAACTAGGAAATTTGGTTGGCTTCCAAGGAGTTAAGTCTATCTCTCAACTCTGGTTTATAGAGAGGTCATAAGAAATTTAAGAAAAACTTATAGTTCTCTTATAACTCAATAATAATGCTATAAATAAGTCATAATATGTACTTAAGTTTCTCTTTTTAAACTGAGGACCTAGAATTAAAGATGTTAACATTTTACAAATGTTGTGATTCACTAATATATTTTAAAAACAAACCTGAATAATTTATGTTAGAGAAGCAGCATAGCATCCTTTATCTAATTAGTGTCTAGAAGTTTTCTTTAATTAATAAATAGTCATCTTGGCCGGCACGGTGGCTCATGCCT
>CAUYMX010028240.1:0-14900 GCA_963573855.1 Lepilemur septentrionalis | reverse complement strand
TAACACCAACATTCTTTAGTAAGGAAACGGGAAGGTGAATATTGTGTAGGTAACTCAGTTCCTTCTACCATAGCAGACTAGGACAGAAGTAACTAGATGATGGTTTTGCCCTAGTTTAGCCTAAACAAGCTCGTATCTTACGGTGCTTGAACTACTTTTTTTTGTTCGTTTTTTTTTGTTTGTTTTTTGAGACAGAGTCTCACTGTGTTGCCCAGGCTAGAGTGAATGCTGTGGCATCAGCCTAGCTCACGGCAACCTCAAACTCCTGGGCTCAAGCGATCCTTCTGCCTCAGCCTCCCGAGTAGCTGGGACTACAGGCATGCGCCACCATGCCCGGCTCATTTTTTCTATATATTTTTAGTTGGCCAATTGATTTCTTTCTATTTCAGGAAGGAGCCAAGTTTAAAGTGTACTGTGCAGTGGGGCGTTCACTTTTTTTTTTTTTTTTTTCCTGAGACAGAGTCTCACTCTGCTGCCTGGGCTAGAGTGAGTGCCGTGGCGTTAGCCTAGCTCACAGCAACCTCAAACTCCTGGGCTCAGGCGATCCTCCTGCCTCAGCCTCCCGAGTAGCTGGGACTACAGGCACACACCACCATAGTAGAGACGGGGTCTTGCTCTTGCTCAGGCTGGTTTCGAACTCCTGACCTTGAGCGATCCTCCCGCCTCGGCCTCCCAGAGTGCTAGGATTACAGGCGTCAGCCACCGCGCCCGGCCTCTCATGAGATTTTGAAAGAGGCACAAATGAGAACGCGCAGGGAAGGAGTCCTGACTCTGAGGGCTGCTGCTGGCGCTGTTGGCCATGTGGGCTGGGCAGTGCCCGTCGTGGGGCTGTCCCGTGCATTGCAGGACGTGTGCCCACGTCCCTGGCCTCTATCTGCTGTATGCCAAGACACCCCCCAACCCCTCGATTTTGACAACCCAAGATGTCTCCAGACACAGAGGTCCCCTGGACGGAAGCTCGCCCAGGGTTGAGAATACTGGTCTAGAATGAAGTGTGCTCAGCGGTCAGAAACTTCAGGACTCGCAGGAAACGTCTCTGAAGAACATCATACCCTGGCTTGTTCCGATTCTCCGCTCAGCGAGCAGTTTTCTGATTGCAGGGCGGTTTCCGGGACAGATGCGCCCTACACAGCAAGGGTGATTTATGAAGTCTCTCGACATTTAGATTTCGTAGACCCTTCTCTCTACGCTGCCCGCCACCCAAGCTCTGCCCCTACACACACTCTGTCCTTGAAAATGCAAGTAGGTCCCCAGCATCGGTTCAACCCTCTGTCACCAGGGCCCATTCAGAAGGCGTCTTTGTTTGACCCCAGTCGCCGTCTGGAGAGTTGGTAAAGGCAGCGCCAGGCCCAGCACCAAGATCTCAGAGACGTTTTCTGCACTGAAATCGACTCCAGGATCTGCCTGTAAAGCACAACAGTCACTTGCAAGCCGGCACCCGGTCTAGGTGGGTGAAGGTCTGCTGGAACAGGCTGGAGGGTGGGTCCCCCCGACCCCGGGAGTGGGGAGGACAGTCCTTTGGGTGCTGTGAGCACGCTGGTCTCCTACAGGAGACTCTCACTCTTCAAAAGTCCTACTTTGCTGAAGTTTCCTCTTTCTGAGCAGTTGAGCCCACCCCTTCCGCAGCTGGGATCCCTCTCCTGCAACACCTGTCTGGGCCCTGGTCATGCCCTTCTGCCCCCTGCCTCTGGACTGCCCTTTTACACCAGATGTTGACCTCCCCAGGTGCATCCCCAGTCCCATGGCGGGTCCACATGACACGGCCTCTGATACGTGAGGGTGGGCGCAGATTTGAGTTCCTGAAGGCAGGGCTGGCTCTGGCCCATGGGGTCCCTGGTGCGCCTTGTCTCTCACTGTCCCCATCCTGTGAGAGCATCCCAGCTTGACTGCAGCATCCAAAGTGTGAATCTTCACCATGGAAACGGATGCCTGGACCTAGGACACAGGCCACACTTCTGCACGCAACTTGGGAGTAACTGCCTTTTAATTTAAAGCAGTCGTTCAGCCAAAAAACAGTAAATTTCTGGTCCCCTACTCCAGGCCAGAGATGTAGGGATACGGGAAAGGGACACGGTACCTGCCCCTTGCAGCTTATGGTCGGTAAAGCTGTTGATTCAGGGTCTCAGCCCTCCTAACCTGCGCTCCAAAATACTCACATCCAAACTGTGTTTTATTTTTGTAGCTACTCTGGGCAGAAAGAGCCTAAACCCAGGAGTTAGACCTTTTCCCAATATTTTCTCTTCTCTTTTGTTTTTTTGAAGTGAAATTCATGTAACAAAATGTTAACCATTTTAAGGCCGAGGCGGGAGGATGGCTCAAGGTCAGGAGTTCAAAACCAGCCTGAGCAAGAGCGAGACCCCGTCTCTACTAATAATAGAAAGAAATCAATCGGCCAACTAAAAATATATAGAAAAATTAGCCGGGCATGGTGGTGCATGCCTGTAGTCCCAGCTACTCAGGAGGCTGAGGCAGAAGGATCGCTTGAGCCCAGGAGTTTGAGGTTGCTGTGAGCTAGGCTGACGCCACGGCACTCTAGCCCAGGCAACAGAGTGAGACTCTGTGTCAAAAAAAAAAAATGGTAACCATTTAAAAGTGATAATTCTGTGGTGTTGAGCACATTTACAATGTTGTGCAACCACGCTGACCTCTATCTAGTTCCAGAACATTCTCATCAGCGCGGGAGGAAGCGTCGGCCGCATGCAGCAGTTACACCCGCTTCCCCTCCCCCAGGACCTGCTCACACCGACCTGCTTTCCGCCTCCAGACCTGCCCGCCCCGGGCAGTCCGCATACATGGACTCACACGCTGGCTGCCTTCGCGCCTGACGTCTTTGACTTAGGACAGGGTTGTTAAGGTCCATCGACGTTACGGCACGGACCTGCGCTTCAGCTCTTAAGGCTGATCGATATCCCACCATATGGGGGCGCAGGTCGCGTCCACCACACCTCTGTTGACAGACGTTTGGGCTGTTTCCTGCTTTCGGCTGTGTGAATAATGCTGCTGTGAGCGTGTGCACACACGCATCTGTTTTCTGTTCCTTTGGAACATGTCTAGCGGTGGAATTCCTGGGTCGTACGGCAATTCTTTAACTTTTTCAGGAACCAACAAATGGCATTTTCCTAAGTACTTGATAAATGTTGGCTTCTTCCTCCCTCCCTGCACCGTTTGCCTCCCAGAAATCAGCCTGAAGGTCTCCGTTGCCTACAAAGTCCTGGAAGTTGTCCTCAAAGGCCGCCAGGTGCTCACAATGCTACTCACCCCAGGGGCCCCATCCATCACCTACCTACTCCCTCTGGGAGAGCCGAGACATCCCAGGTGGCCAAGAAGGTGGTGAAGACGCATAATCCGGCCTCCTTCAACACCAGTGTCACGCTGAGGTCCAGGCCAGACCTGCTCACCTACTCCCGCCAGGTGGCCTTGGTCTTGGGTGCCCACAAGGCTGCAGATGTCCTGGGAGCCGTGGCTAGTGAGTGCCTGGGGAGTGCAGGCTGGGGAGCCAGTGGGATGCAGGTGGACAGGCTGCTCCTGGGGGTGGGATAAAGAGGACCAGGGCATGAGGGTGGGGACAGGACAGACTGCTGCCTCCAGGGCCCGAGGGCAGAAGTGACCCAGGGCCCGGGGGCCCTGATCTGTCAGCTCCAGAACAAGCTGATAAACTAGACAAGCTGATAAACTAGGCACTGTTCGTGCTTTCTCTCATTTGATCTTCACAGCAGGCCCGAGGGTGGGGTTCCAGGTTCCTGTTGGGTCCATAGATGTGGAAGCTACAGCTCTGGGAGGTTAAGAAAGTTGCCCAGGCCGCATGGCTGACGAGTGGCAAAGGCTGTTCTCAAACCCCACTCTGTCCAGCTCCAAACCTGCCTTCTTCCCATTGCCACCCTGATCTTAGCTCAGGGCTGGAGGGAGCTGCGGGTGTGGGACCCAGGAAGTGTTGCCTGACCTATGGTGGGACTAAGGTCCCCAATCACTCTTTGCGACACACGCTAAGAACATAGTTGGGGGTGGGGAGAAGAGCCCGGGATCTTCTGCTCAACAGGTTGAGGGTTCAAATCCCTAAACTTACTGGCTGTCACTCAACCCCTGGACCTCAACTGCTTCCTCTGCAAAACAAAGATCAAGGGACCTGCCCCCAGGCAGGAAAAGATTAAATGAAAGGTATAGAAAGGGTTAAATGAATGAAAGCTTTTAGGAGGTGGCAAGTATGAAACCAAGGGTGGTGGTTGTTCCCAATCTATAAGAATGTTTACAGCATCAGGCTGAAAGCCTGGGGATCCCTGAATCTAGAATCTTCTAAGTGACAGTTCTTGCCCTGAAGGAACTTGCCTTGCAGCAGAAGAGACCAGACTGAAAGAATATAACTAGGGTTGCCAGGTAAAGTTTGCATAGGACATACTAAACACTAAGTCTGACAACCTGAAATATACCACACAAGAATAAAAGCAAATGTGAAATTGTGTTGCACACACTACAGGTAGGGTGCCCTGCCCCGTGCCCAGCCCCACGTGGTCCAGACACCGGTGAGTGGTCCAACAGAGGCCCTGGCTGGGCAGTGGGCTTGCAGGGCACGGACAGGGCCATACCGCTTACGTGCAACTTGAAGACGTTTATTAAGGGCCTTCGGGTGCCGAGTGCAGATTGAGGCTTACACGTTCCTGGCTTTTTCTGCTCCCAGTGCCCTGCTATGGAGTCAGCTGGCTTCTGGGTGGGGCACTCTCCCAAGTTCCTTTCAGGGTCTGAGGAGGGATGCGGGGATGATGCCTCTTGAGGGCAACATCACTTCACTGACATGTAAAGTGACAGGGCCTTCCTATTGCCTGGCCCCAGGCACGGCAGGCCTCTGCATGCTCTACCTGTCTGGCCTTTGGTGGTGACCACCTCTGCCTCCTTGGCACTCTTCTTGCCTCACCTCTGAGTCCCTTCCTTCCAAGTCTGTCCTTTCCAGAGGCCAGGTGATAGGCACCCTGTCACCTCTGAGCCTCAGTTTTTCCTCCTGTAAAATGGGGTATGGAGACCTGGCTCCCACTCACCATGTGACCAGGGGCCAGCGCTTGCCCTCCTGGTGATTCAGCACTCCCTTCCTTTAGTGGGGTGAGTAAGCCCCATGCCTTTCCTCCTGCCTGGGCACTGATGCGCCCAAACCATAAAATGCCCCTGGGGGCCTTGGGAGAGGTGAGCTTGGCTGGCTGAGTCTGGAGTCTCAACGCCTTTGTCATCAGGGTTGTGACCAGAAGATGCAGGCTTGGCAGAGTCCCCTCCAGGAGTACCCCAGGCCTTGCCTTGCCACCCTACAAGAGGACCCACTATTCAAGTGACAAAAAGCCTATGGGCTGCGGGGGGGGGGGGAGCGGGGAGATGCAGGTCAGAGGACACAGAGCAGCAGACATGTAGGATGAGCAAGTCTGGAGACCTGATGCACATGAGAACTGCAGGTAATAACACTGTACTGTACATATCTGGAATTCGTGCTAAATGAGTATGTTTTAGCTTCTCTTGCCACAAAAACAAAGGCTAACTCTGTGAGATGATGGATATGTTGATTTGCTTTACTCTAGTAACCTTTTTACTATCTGTATGTATTGCATAACATCTTGTAAACCTCACACATACATAATAAAATTTATTAAAAACAAACAGAAAACCTGCCAGTGGGGAGTCTTGGAGGCCTGGTGTTCTTTAGCAAGCACGCATTGGTGTTGCTGTGAGGATTTTAGGTGCACAGAAAGAAGGAGGCTCTGTGTGGGCCCCTGTTCTCACCTCTCCACCGCTTGTCACCGGCTATCCAGGTGTGGGGGGCCGACTGTGAAGAGGCCCAGCCCCTCCCCCATGCCTGCTCCCTCTCTTCCCTGGAGGGGCACCCCCATCTTCTGCTGGCCTAGTCTCCTGGCTCAGCTCACGTTGTCCTCACCCGGGCAGACTGAGCCCCACCTGGCGCACCTGCCCTCATTAATCCTGACCTGCAACTAGCCAAGGGTGTCTGAACTCCTCCCTGCCTGGTCAGCCTGCGCCCCCGAAGAACGCACCCCCCAGCACACACACAGAGCCCAGCCCCAACTTTCCAGTTCCAGACGCTCTGTACCTGTTTTGGGGGGTGGAGAGAGGAGGGCAGAACTGGATTAAACCCCGCCCCCTGCTCGTGGTCCCAGGAACTGGGTTTTTGTTTGCACACCATCTTGGAGCCAGGAACGGTGAAGTCCCCCGGCCCTTCCCAGCCTGAGGCCGGCCCCGTAGGAGTGCCCCAGGCTGACCCCAGGGAGCAGGGAAGAGTGACCCGGAGGCAGGGAGTGGCCCAGGCTGTGCCCTGGGGTTCTGAGTGGGATGGGAGCCTGGGTCCCGGGCTGGGGGGATCCGGAACAGGCGTCTGGCGGGCTTCCTGGAGGAGGAGACGGGGGGAGCGGGGGCGAGACGGCGAAGGGGGGCTCCCTGCCCCTTTCCAGCCATGCTGCGGGACAGCGCAGCAGGAGGGCGCGCCCCGGCCAGGGGGCGGGGTGGGGCCGAGCACGGCTGGAGACGCAGGCGGCCCGCCGCGCGAGGGCCTCGCAGTGCGCGCGGTCCCCGCTGTGCCCTGGGTCGCGGGCGGCCGCTGGCCACGCCTCGTAGGCGGGGCGAGGGCGGGGCCGGGCGCGCGGGGCCGCCCGGCCGGTTCCTCTGCGTTCCGCGGCGGCGGCGGCGGCAGCGACATGGAGAGCGGGGCCTACGGCGCGGCCAAGGCGGGCGGCTCCTTCGACCTGCGGCGCTTCCTGGCGCAGCCGCAGGTGGTGACGCGCGCCGTGTGCTTGGTGAGGCTCCGGGGCGGGCTGGGCGCCGCGGGGACAACTTCCGCGCCAGTCCCGGCGGGGGCCGCGAGTCTGCGGGACCGCGGGCGCGACAGGTGGCGATGGCCGCGCGTCCCGGGCCTGAAGGCGGAGTGGGGCCGGCGTCCAGCGTCCCGGCGCCGCCTCCCCTCCCTCTACGTCCTGGGTCGCGCTGTCCTCTCCCCTGCACCTCCCCCCCGGCCCTTGGTCCCGCCGCCTACCCCACTCCCCGGTCCCGGCCGCGGGTCCTGCCGCCTACCCCACTCCCGGGTCCCGGCCCTGCCGCCCTGGCGCGGGGTGTCGGGAGGCGCCGCGGGGAGCAGGCCCTCGCCCGGCTGGCAGCGGAGTGGGAGGAGCCTGGGGGCAGCTCCTGGACAGGTGGCCCGCACGCCGCGACTCCCAGCTTGGGGAATTCACCAGGAAGGGGCTTTCCGAAGCCACGTGAAGTGTGGGGAGTGGGGCGGCCTCGCGCCCTGAAACAAGGTCTCTTTCCTATTAAGGAGCAAGCCAGGGGTCTGCTTCCCCACCCAAGATTGGGTGTCCCCAAGGCGTGCCCCCTCCCCATAAGCGGGGCAAGCCTTTCAACGCTAGGTTGGGGTCCACGTTCTTGGACAACCAGCGCTGGAAGCTGGACAAGGTGTCAGAAGGGGACAGGCAGAGGGTGTGCCTGCTGTCCCCGGACCATGCCTGAGACCCTAGCCTCTGAGGTGCCCTCATGGTACCCACACCCCCTCCCAACCTGGCTGTGGGGTCTGACAACCTCTGTCCTGGGCTGTGCCCAAGGAACAGATGCCCAGTGGGTCGGGACAGCAGTGCCAGGAGTCTTGGATGGGCACCCCGCTCCCAGCATCCCGGAGTTCCGGCTTCAGTTCCAGCTGGGGGTGGGGCTTGTGACTGCCGGCTCCACTGTGACTGCCGCAGAGTGCCCTGTGCGGCAGGGGCAGGGGCCCCTCCTGCATGTGCTGAGGTGGGGTACGCCTTGAAGTTTCTAGAGGTGGCATGGGGCTGTTTCTAAGGGGTGGACTCCCCCACCCCTGCCCCGGGTCCTCCAGAGGTCTGAGTTCACAGATGTGTCCGTAGGCCTGCTGGTCAGGTGCCCACTGACCATATGACCTGGGGCCAGGTAGGACCCACTGTGGGGCTGGGACAAACTGGGGCTCTCATGGGGGGACTGGGATGCCAAAGAGGCCGGAAGTCCTTGTATGATAAAGCTGGCCAAAGTGGGAAGTCCAGCCTGGAGTGGGGGTGGGGAGAGTCAGAGGGTACGGAGGCTGGGAGGGGCCTCCAGGAGGTGGGAGCCCCAGGGGAGCCAGCGTGGCTTTCCTGAGGTGCTCCCCAGGCTGTTCAGGCAGAGGTTGGGCACTATAGAGGTGACTCGGGCAGAAGGTGATGGGATGAGGGGTGAGACCCCAAGCTTGGGTTTCTGTGACTTTGTGGCACCTCTTGTTTAAAATTGATTCAATAAGCCTGGCACAGTAGCTCACAACTGTAATCCTAGCACTCTGGGAGGCCGAGGCGGGAGGATCACTTCAGGTCAGGAGTTTGAGACCAGCCTGAGCAAGAGGAGACCCTGTCTCTACTAAAAGTAGAAAAAATTAGCTGGGTGTGGTGGTGCACACCTGTAGTCCCAGCTACTCAGGAGGCTGAGGCAGGAGGATCGCTTGAGCCCAGGAGTTTGAGGTTGCTGTGAGCTAGGCTGATGCCACGGCACTCTAGCCCAGGCAACAGAGCAAGACTGTTTAAAAAAACAAAAAACCAAAAAAAACCTGGTTCAATGAAGGCAACTGAAGGTGTTAAAAAAAAAAAACAAAAAAAAAATCCCCAAACTGGTTCAAAGTGGAGGTGGGCTGGGAGTGGGGTGACTGCCCTTCATCCCCTCAGGTTCCCAAACAAGGTGATCCATCCCTGCAAGCAGGCAGCTGGGGCGGGGCAGTCTGCTAAGGTCCCATCTACCCCCTAGTGACGGGAGCATGATCTGGTAGTGCACCAGGAAGCGATTTGCTCATCAGCTCGGTCTGCCAGTTCAGAGGGGCTACGATGCCAGCTTCCAAAAGGGGACAGCGGTAGTGGAGGAGGCGAGTGCCCCCGTCTCTGCATCCCGGGAGGCGTCCCTGCTGTGTGCCCCGATAGGGGCCTGTCCAGCGGCCACGCAGCCCTACTGGACCCTCCTCTCCCGCAGGTCTTCGCCTTGATCGTGTTCTCGTGCATCTTGGACGGGGGCTACAGCAACACCCACGAGTCGAAACAGATGTACTGCGTGTTCAACCACAATGACAACGCCTGCAACTATGGCATTGCCATCGGAGTGCTGGCCTTCCTGGCCTCGGTCTTCTTCTTGGTGGTCGACGTGTATTTCCCCCAGATGAGCAACGTCACTGACCGCAAGTACCTGGTCATTGGTGACCTGCTCTTCTCAGGTATCCGCCTGTGGCACCTACGTTTGAGCTTAGGAGGTGAACAGGAGTGGGAGGTATCAGCTCTAGGGTTCTGAGATCGACGGGCCCCCTTGGGAGGAACTCAGAGCAGCTCGAGGTCCCCAGCCCCACTTGAGTGGACAGGCTTCACCTATGTCCCTTTTATTCCCTGGGCTGGCATGTAAGGGTTTCTGAGCGTCTGCTGAAACCCACTGGCGTTGAGGCGTGAGTGCTGGGCTTGGGAGCCAGGCTTGGGGGGTAGAATCCCTGCTGAGCACGCCACCCGGTGCTCCCTCCCGCCTCTGCGGCGTGCACATCCCCAGGGTCCTGGAAAGCCCCTGCTCCTCCCTGGACCTCAGCCCTGCCTGTCTTCTCCCCAGCTCTCTGGACCTTCCTGTGGTTTGCTGGTTTCTGCTTCCTTACCAACCAGTGGGCAGCCACCAAGAGGGAAGACGTGCTGGTGGGCGCCGACTCCGCCCGGGCAGCCATCACCTTCACCTTCTTCTCCATATTCTCCTGGGTAGGTGGGCCTGCAGCGGGCAGGTTGGTGGAGTCCCGAGGTCTCCTTCCCCCTGCATCCCTCTTCCCTCCCTAACTCAGGCCTTGGGGCTCCCTGCAGGGAGTGCTGGCCTCTCTGGCCTACCAGCGCTACAAGGCCGGCGTGGACGACTTCACCCAGAACTACGTGGACCCCACTCCAGACCCCAGCACAGCCTATGCCTCTTACCCAGGGGCACCTGTGGACACCTACCAGCAGCCGCCCTTCACCCAGAGCGCCGAGACCACCGAGGGCTACCAGCCGCCCCCTGTGTACTGAGGAGCAGCGGGTGGGAAGGGGACAGGGAGCACCGGGCCTCCCCTCCACCCTGGACTTTCCCCACATGGCCTGCCCCCGGGAGCTGCCAGCTCCTGCCCGGTGCCTGCTGCAGCTGACACGCAGCTAAGAGCCCCCAAGTGCTGTGCCCAGAGGGCTTCCCAGGCACCCACCCACTTGAGGGCATTTTTTAGGAGAGGGTTTTTACTAGATGGTTTCCTCATTGCTTTAAATGACCGCAGCCCTGCTTGGAGTAGCTAGAAGTGGGAAGGTACCCCCTGTGCTATTTCGACAAGTGCCTTAGCTTCTCCCCCAGCGCGAAGGAGCAGAGCCCAGGTCAAGGCTGCGGCAGCCGCAGTTACGGGGCTTCCTGCCAAAGACAGGTTGGGGGCCTGGTGCCTGTCTCCTGCTGCTGGTGCTGGGCCCCGGCTCCTGGCCTCCCCCTCACTCAGGTTTGTGTCCCACAGCCCGCTGCCCCTGCCTGGCCTCGGGCTGGGCCTCGTGCTCACTGCTGTTTGGTCTGGGGTCCCCACCCCGTGCCAGTGCCCTTATGCTGCCTTCGTTGGCATGGGGGCAGGGCTGATGCCCTTCTGACTTCCACCCCCTGGGGCAGGGAGGGGCTTTGCCTGACAACACCCAGCTTTATGTAAATATCCCACCATTGCTCCTTAACGTGGGGAGGGGCAGCGGCTGTGTGAACGTATTATAAAGCCTTGGAGATGCCCTGCCCTCCCTCGATGGATTCTGCTAGACGGTTGGAGATGGAATAAATGTTTTCTCCATTGTCATTGGCTGGGCCTTAGCTTTGGGATGGCAGGAAGAGATTCTGCTCTGGGAACACCCAGAGGGGTGTTGAGGGCCAGCTTTATGGAACTTGTGTTTTGAACAAAGCAGTGGCAGCCCCTCCCCAGTCTGGGGTCTCATTCCTATAGGCCTTTCATCAGCATCTTAAAATAGCAACTGTGCTCAGCTTGTAAACAAGATGATTTTTCTGGACCGCCTGGCCAGAGTCCTGTTCCCTCCCCAGAGTTGGGGGAGGGCACCTGGGAGTTGCCCCTCTCACAGCGGAGTGAGGGGTGCCACGGGGGTGCCAGGTTTCCACTTTCCTTCAGGGCACAGCACCTCTGGGGCCCTTCCCGGCAGTGGTGTTGAGAGGCCTTGGTGGCCCAGCCCACCCCTGCGCGCACCAGCCCGTCTCTGGCAGGAGAGGCCGGGGCCCCTGAAGCAACTCCAGCTTCCCCTTTTGAGCAATGGCAGAGGGAGCTGTCAACAGCGGGACCTCATAGTTTCAAAATCCTGAGTGCCAACGAAGAGGACCCGACTCCGGGGAATTACGGGCCTTACTGCTGCAAGAGACCCCACAGCTGTGGCCTGGGGCAGATCACTAGCAAATGGGGGTGTCGCCAAGGAGAGCGGCGGGGAGGCCATCTGGGAACACGTGGGCAGGCCCCTAGAATGAGCACCCCGCCCCACCCCCCGCGGATTCCTGCCTCCCAGCGAGCTGCCAACAGCCCCGCGTTCCGAGGCACAGCTGAGCTGCATCTTCTTGGCTCCTCACCTATCAAGTGTCTGTTTCACAAACAAAACCTGACCTCGCAGCCCCAGCTGGCAGCGGGACAGTGGCCTCCTCGTCCAGCCTTGCCCCAGACAGGAAGGTAGGTGAGCGTTCCCCTTAGGACGCACTCCATGATCGTTTCTCAGTTAAAAGGGGTGGTGGTTAAGAGATCACTAGTACTACAGAAAGATCTGGAAAATAATCCCCACCCAAATCACGTCAGAGCCGTCCAAAATGAGACCGGGGGAAACCCAAGTTAAATGCGCCTTCACCAAGTAGCGAATTTTAATATTACTTGTTAATTCCACACACTACAGCAGAAGCACGGGCCCTGCCCCCAGCAGGGTCAGTGCCACCAGCGTGAAAGCTGCTGCAGTTCTGGAGAAAGCCACCAGCACAGTGTAGGAAGCGCTTTGACCCCAAAAGGAGCAGGAGGGCAGGAGCCCGTCCCGTCCCGTCCTGTCCAGGCAGAGGGCTGAGGCTCAAAGTGCTCAGACTTCCCAGGGAGAACAGAAACTCAACAGTGAAAGCCACAAAGGGGGAAGCCAGCAGCACTGACGTCACAATAGCCTGTGGCTCTGCTCCCGCACCCCAGAGGAGGAGGGGTGGGTCTGCAGCAGACAGACCCCGGGCCGGCCGCAGGCCAGCTCCAGCCTGGGGCGGATCATCCCAGCGGCCAGGAAGGGAACCAACACAGGGCCGGTGGGCAGGCAGGGAGGGACATGTGACGTGTGGGGCAGCCTCCGAAAGTCCCCCAAGCACAGTAGCCCTCCCTGACTTCCTCCCCAGCAGGCTGGGCGCAGGCGTCCGCTAGGCGGCAGCAGGAGAGGGAGCAGGTGGCCCGTCTCAGTTGACAGGGCTGCACTGCAGGATCTGCTGAGGGGCAAACAGCTTCCTGGTGGCCGCCCCGGCCGCCTCCCCGGGCCTTCCCAGCACGGGGCAGTTCTCTTTGTTGTCCGGCCCAGCGGGCTGGCCCGAGGCCTTGAAGTAGCAGAGGCGACAGACGGAGTGGTACTTGTCTGCTCCACCGATCACCTCAACCTGGCCACAGGGACACAGAAAGGACGTGAAGGCCCTGGACTCGGAAGGAGGCAGAGCTGTGCCCCTGCCCGCCCTGCAGGGGAGAAGGCAGGTGGAGCTACCTCTTTCTCCGTGCCCAGCCTCTTGGTGTAGGCGGCTTCCCGGAAGCACTCCATGCACACTGCGGTCAGCTTCACCACGCTCTCCGCAAGGGGCACCAGGTTCAGGATGGCCCCGAAAGCCTGCACCCCCGTGGAAAGACAGCCGGTGCACTCAGGCACCTCGCCGGGTGGGTTTCTCTTCTAAACCCTCTGATTCATAAGCACTGAAGCCAGGAAAGCTTGCCTGGATTTTGGTCCCCCAAAGAGCTCCAAGCCCTGCTCTGTCCCTTTGCCAGGTCAAAGCACCTGCCACAGCTAAGGGCATCTGGTCTGGACAGACTCACTCCTGGGCAGACCAGGGAGTCCCTGGGCTTGGGCAAGGCCTGGTCTGAGCAGCTCAGCTATGCCCCTTAGTGGCGAGCCCAGGTCACCCAGGGAGTGCCACATTGAGACAGGGAAGAGCGTGCTGGGCTGGTGTCTTTGTGCACGGCCCTGCACCCGCGGAGAAGTCCCTTCCTCCAATCCCACCCCAAGACCTGGATGAGACCCCTTACCTTCCTCTGGAAGGTCCCATCCAGTGCGGCCACGATCACGATCTTCCCAGCGTTGGCCATGGTCTCACAGAAGTCCGCGATGTCAGGGAACTGGGGAGAGCGGGTGGAGAAGAGCGTGAGCGTCTACCTGAGCAGCAGCTCGCTGGGGCCTCAGAGAAGACGCTGCCGGACCCGACAACTCCAGCCACTCGGATTAGCCTGGAGCAGCTCTAACGCGCCCATGTCTACTAGAAAAAAGATAAACTAAGAGAAAAATGAGTGGAAGCCCTGAACAGGCAATTTGCAGAGGGAGAAATAAATATAAGTAGCTGGTAAAACGTGGGAAAAGGTGTTGGCCTTGCTGGTCTCACCACTGCCCTCTGGCCCCTACCATCCGTGCATTCTCGACCTCCACCAGCAGGGCCACCCTTGACATCCTATGTCTCCCCAGGGGTCAAGCCCAAGCCTTTCCCAGGCACCTGGCCCTGGCCACCTCTCACCTCTCTGGCTCCCACAGGCACATTCCTGCCTCGGGCCCCACTTGCAGCACCCAGATTCCTGCCGGCTCCATAAAGCATCCCCCCACCTTAATCTGTGCCCCTCACGCTGCCTTTTCCTCTAATTGATAGCAGTTGTCACCACCTGACGCATCCCGTGCTTTCTCCCCTCGCTAGAGTGTGAGCTCAAGGCCGGGGCCCTGGTTCTTATCCCCAGGCCCTAGAATGTTGCTGCCGTAGGGTACGAGCCTAAAAACGGACTGAATGAAAGAGACTGGCCCCCTGGCCTAGCCATTCCACTCAGCAGGTGCGCCCGCCTGCAGCCAGCAGTAGCCTAAGACGTCTGCGTGTCTAAACGCCACAGACAAGGAAGCTTAAACGAGACACGGCGTATTCGTGGGGATGGGTATTCGTGGACGTGGAAAAGTGGCCACAGCGTGTGACAGGAGCCTGATCTATTAAAAAAATATCTGTATAAAGATTAGAGGGATCGAAGCCAACACGTTATGGGGTTTCTGTTTGTTTTTCTGGGTGGGGACAAAGAGCAGAGCAGCTGCAGCAGCCAGCAGCTGGCCCGGCTCTCAGCGTGGGCCCTGGCTTGGCGGGACGTCATCCATGTCACGGAGGACCAGCACCAGGCAAGGCCATTCCGTGACCAGGAGTCAAGATGAGAACGAGACCCCTCCATAATCATGTCTGGGCACACACAAAAGTACGGCATTGTCCGAGCCACAAAGCAGCAAACACCCCCCTCTCCTGGCCGAGGAGCGTGCTGCTGCTCACGGCAGCGTCAGCTGGTTCTCACCTGCCCTCCCCGGGGTGCCCAATCACCTTCCCCAGGGCGCCTGCCCAAGAGCACAGCCAGCCTCGCACGCCCTCGCAGAATGGCCACAGGAGCCACATCCTAGGAGCCCTCTCCAGCCCTCCCCACGGTGCCCCAAGGAATAAACCCAAGTGAGGGGGGTTCAGGTGGTCTCTAGAAGACTTTGACCGTGGCAAATTATGGACTTCTTTTCCTTATGTGTATTTCTAACTTTTTTTTTTTTTTTGAGGCAAAGTCTCAGTTTGTTGCCCCGGCTAGAGTGCCATGGCGTCAGCCTAGCTCACAGCAACCTCAAACTCCTGGGCTCAAACGATCCACCTACCTCGGCCTCCCAGAGGGCTAGGATTACAGG
>CAUYMX010028239.1:0-10834 GCA_963573855.1 Lepilemur septentrionalis | reverse complement strand
TCAGTAGCTGGCGCTTGCTGGGAGGAGCAGACTACAGTGTTGTTTTTGGGTCCTGTAACCAGCTCTGGTTCCTCTGGAGAGGCACTCTAGTGCCTCACGTGGTGGGTGCTGCCCTGGGATTTCCAGGTGTGTCCTTATTCTCCACCTCAGTGGGGACAGGTCTGGGAGTGAATCTTTGTGGAGCTGGGTTGGGTAAGCCTGCCCTCGAGCACCACATTTGCTGTTAGCAGGGGTCAAAGGTCTTTTCTTTGCTTCTGGGCAAAGCTGTAAGGGAGGGGCTGAAATGGCCTCACTCAGCCAGAAAGTCTGCATGTGGGCGTGGGGCTGTCTGAGTTCTGCAGTCTGGAGCAAGTCTTGCTCCTTTCCACCCTCCCCAGCTCTGTGGCTTCTCCTGGTCCTCTGCCAGAAGGCGGGACCTCACGCGAGCGGGTCTCCCCTGGCTGTGATGTGGGCTGGGAGGTTCCCTGCCCAGGATAGCAGCCTGGCCTGGGGACGCAGCCCTCCCCTGCAAGGAGAGTTGCCCCTCAAACATGCTGATCTGCCCCCAAAGACACACACACCTTAGTAGGCACGTTCACAAATATCCCTTCTCTGCCCCAGGGCAATGCAAGACTTGGGTGCACCGGGTCTGGTCTGCAGGTCTGATCCCTGGGCCCTGAATTCAAACCCTGACTCCACCAGGAAGTGGCATGTTGGTCCTAAGTCATCCACAGGGTGCCCAAGCTGGGTTGATGTCTCTCAGCCTTGGGATCTGCCCTGTTTTCCTGGAGTCACCAGGCCAGCAGCACCTGGGAGGGCTGGCGGATAGGGAGCTCACAGTCTGAGTACCCCTCAGTCTGCTGTAGGCCCCAAATGGAAAGTTTCCATTCCCTTCAGATGCCTCTTGGTAGTGGCTAAATTGTCTCTCTCCACAGCCACGGGTAGGGGGATGGGAGAATGAGGCAATATGGCGACTGCCGATTGGCTTGAGTATGTGGCCTGGGAGGTGTTCCGGGGGGAAGCTGGGAGCCTGGTGCCACGTCCACAAGAGGCTCACTGCTCACCGGCAGCAGCAGCCTTTGGGATAGTGTTAGCAGTCTCTCCAACTGCCCAGGAGCCCACCAGCAGTCCAAGATGCAAGGGAGGGGAAAGTTAGCTGCTCCACCTACCCTTGTCGCCGGTCTCCAAGCTTCTCGTGGGCTTTCTCCTTCCAGTTCTCCTCCGCAACCTCCTCCCATGGAGTCTCTCATAGTCTCAGGTATCCTTCCTTCTGACCCTCGTGCTTGTCTGCTTGCTTATTTCTTCTGCTTTCTTCTAAAATCTGTCTTTTTTGCGGAGACACTCTGGCTGGTGGCTTTTCTTGTCTGCCATCTTTAATCCAGTCTTCATTTTAAATACTTAATATTTGGAAACATAAAACTAAATTATATTTCTTTAGTGGATTAATCATACAATTATTATACCTGGAATACAAATAAAATAAGCTACAAAAATCACTATGATTCAGATTGACACTACTGCTTTATTATAGAAGACTGCTTTGCTTAAAATACTGGGTTTAATAACAAAAAGACATATTTGTGTGTTTATTGATTTGCAGAGTAAATCTTATTCTTATTAAAATTTAAGCTGGTTTCTTGCAGAAATTAACAAGCAGATCCTAAAATTTGTACAGAAAAAAAGGACTCAGAATATCTAAAGTAGTCTTAAAAAAGAAGTTTGGAGGACTTAACATCTCCAAGTTTCAAAACTTACCACTTATAACTTACAGTAAAAAAGATGAAGTCTTAGTGTCATAAAGTTAGGCAGACAGGTAAATGGAGTAGAATTAAAATTTCAGAAATATACCCATATAGTTATGGTCAACTTAATTTTTTTTATAAGGTTGTAAAACAATTCAATGCGATAACAGCAAACTTTTCATCAAACACTGCCAGGACAACAGGATAGCTATATGCAAACAAATGAAATGGGAACTCTTCCTTATAACATCTATAAACATTTGCTCAGTGGATTGTAGGCCTAAATTTAAGAGGTAAAATTATAAAATACTTGGAAGAACATATAGCAGTAGATCTTTATGACCTTAGGTTAGGCAATATTTTCTTAGATATGAAAGCAAAATCACAAGCTACAAAAAAAAAAAACAGATAAATTGGAATACATCAAAATTAAGTCTTTTGTGCTTCACATGGTACCATCAAGAGAGTAAAAAGACAACCTACAGAATGGGAAGAAATATTTTCAAATTATATGTATAATAGGATAAATGTATGTAGATATATGAAGAACACTTATAACTCAATAATGAACAAACATATAATCCAACTGAAAAATGGACAAAGGATTTAAATAGACACTTTTCCAAAGTAATTATACAAATGAACTATAATCACAAGAAAATATATTCAACATTATTATTCATAGGGAAATGCAAATAAAAGCCACAATGAAATACTACTTCACATTAACAGTTTGGCACTCTATCATATTGTGAAACTTAGAGATACCATATGATCCAGCAATTCCACTCCTATGTATTAATATCTGTACAAGAGAAATGATAACATACGTTCACTTGCAAATTAAAAATCCAAACAAAAAGCTGGTTAGTAACTACTTTAGATAGGGTAAAGAGATCTCTCTGAGGAGCTTATATTTGAGGTGAAGGGATAATGCCATGAGAAAGTTCAACACACCATGTTCTGAATGTAAAGTTTTGCAGACTAAAGTCAGTGAAATTATGTAACTCATGAGTGCATAACTTCTAAAAATCACTTATTTAAAATGCAGATATATAATATTTACTATGTTAATATGCTTCATAAATAATTTAGCTACATATAAAACAAAGAATATTTGCTATTAATATTATTATCCCAGTTTTCCATTTTCATTTGAGGAACATTTCCAAAATTACATAGCTTTTAGATTAATTATTTTCAAAATGCATCACAGCAAAAGAGAGTATGCTATTGGTATTGTGACTGACCAGTGTCATCTTCTGAATATTTACTGACCAGCTAAATAAATAAAATATAATGAAAGGAGGGATCTGAGCACTTCTAATGCCTCCCAAAATACAGGTTTTTTTTTAGATTTAAAAAATTAAAGATCATAAAGTATTTTTTTTATTTCACCATATTATGGGGGTGCAAATGTTTAGGTTATGTGTGTTGCCTTTCCCCCCACCTTCTCCCTACCCCAGAGTCAGAGCTTCAAGTGTGTACATCCCCCAGATGATGCCCATTGCACTCATTATGTATGTATATGCCCATCCCCTCTTCCCCCTCCATGTGTCCGATGGCCAATAAATGTTATTCCTATATGTGCACTTAGGTGTTGATCAGTGAAACCAATTTGCTGGTGAGTACATGTGGTGCTTGTTTATCCATTCTTGGGATACTTCACTTAGTAGAATGGATTCCAGGTCTATTCAGGAAAATACAAGAGGTGATACATCACCATTGTTTCTTATAGCTGAATAGTACTCCATGGTATACATATGCCACATTTTATTAATCCACCCGTGTATTGATGGGCACTTGGGTTGTTTCCACAACTTTGCAATTGTGAATTGTGCTACTACAAACATTCGAGTGCAGGTGTCTTTTTTATAGAGTGTCTTTTGTTCTTTTGGGTAGATGCCCAGTAATGGGATTGCTGGATCAAATGGTAGATCTACTTGTATCGCTTTAAGGTATCTTCATATTGGTTTCCACAGAGGTTGCACTAGTTTGCAGTCCCACCAGCAGTGTAGGAGTGTCCCTATCTCTCCGCATCCATACCAACAGTTTTAAAAGGATATTATCGTTAACATGTATGAGATAGGAATATTTTTGTAAACCTTGTACTTAGTTTACCTATGCATAGTAATGTGCCTATTTTTGCAAAAATATCTAAATGAAAATACTATGGAGGTGTTTATATAAGCCTGTTTTAAATAGTTCATTAAAAAGTGCTTGTATAATAATATGTCTTTAAAGAAACAAATGACAATGTATGTACTGCCGAAAGCCTGAGTATGAACACTGCTATAAAAGATGTTTATATTCTCAGAAGTCAGGTGAAAAACGTTACCCTTACATTTTTAGGTAGCCCTAAAGGTAACCAGCTCTTGAATAAGAAGTAAGGAGCAGCATATGTATGAGAGGTGGAATTACACAAATGAGCAATTCGAGTTTCTAAAGTACAAATTTATATCCTTGTAAAAGTTGTAAATATCCATGCTAGTTTTAAATACAAATTAAAATACTATAAATGTTGACTTCTAATATTTTCTGTCAGCATGCCCCACATAAATAAGGGATATGAAAAGGGACATAAAGGGCTAGGATTGATGGTTGAGAGTAATTGAGTTGATCTGTAATAATGGGAGATTCAACAAAATATCAATGACAGAAAAAAAATGGAAGTTTGTTCAACATAAAATAATTGTGGCAAAATATTGCAAAAAGCTTTGTCTTAAAAAAATACAAATATCAGGACTAGAGGAAATGCTTACTATAACCTTCAAAACAGTGATTAAGGTGAATTTTATAATACATATTCCTTTGAAATTTAAATATCTATCATTAACACAATGTAATTTAATACCATACCATGTTTTAGTTTCGTATGGATAAACTAAATCTAAATAAATTTTAAAGAGAAAAAAGAAAAGACAAAATATTTTCCCTATATATGCTGTTTGGTACTTGAAAATCATTCTCATTCCATAAATTAAGTCATTTTGGAAATACAGTTTCATATACATAACTTAAATCTCTCCTTCCATCCTGTTTTTGGGAAATTTCTTAGTTATTATTAGGGCTTCCTTTCAATGTTTGCAAGATTCTGATGTCTTAACTCTCACAAAAGGCTCTAAACAGCCTCTGCCATTCATCCTTATTGATATCCATGCTGATTGCCATGAAACCCCCACTGCCCTTTCAGATTGAGTTGCTCTCCTGCCTCCAAGATACTCTCTCTCTCAAGGTTATTAGTTGTAATAATTTATCTTTGGTCTACAGGCCAATAAGCCATTCTACACTCATTGTATGAGTCCCTGCTGCCTTTTTAGGGCAGTGTCACTGTGGTTTGCTTAAGTTTCTACTACTTACTGTATAAAATACCCTAGAACTTTTCCCAGCTTGGGAGAAAAAAATGTCACATGTGTGCCTGTTGGCTTTTTCCCTCTGGACACCTAATATAATCTCTGCATATAGTTTAGACTTTTATTTAAAAGAAAAAAAAAAGAGGTCTAGGGGAATCTTTGACTCAAAGAGGCTTTTGTTTTCCACATTGATATTTTAATTTGCCACATATACAAAAGTGATTCCTGAGATGTCTAAAGAATTCTGCAGAGAGGTAGGGTATTAAAAGGATTTTCAGAAACCTTTTAGAAATTAATGATCATATGGATACTGAAATGACTTAGGATTTTAGTTTGTATGGCAAAATAATCCTATTATACACACACACACACACACACACGTGCACAAACAGAAAGCTGAAATACTGGAATTTAGAAAAAACAAGAGAAACAAACACATATTTGCTATCCATCAACGAGTTTAATTTTGTTTTATTTTTTGGAGACAAGTTGGTCCTTTATAAAAAATATGAAGATGAATAAAATGATTTAGCAAAGTCTCTTCAAAAGTCTCTGAGATGCCCACTATTAAAATTTATTTTCATTTTCAAGTAAATCTCTTGATATTTATAACCATATTTCAAAAACCAGAATTAATTTTAAAATGTTTTAAATAATTCTATTTCAAAGATACCCCTACCCTACATATTTTATGTAAATTGAATTGAAAGATGATCTTTAAATATTACATAATATATGTATATTAATGATAAAGTTATTAAGATTATTACTTGGTTCTTTAAACTTTAGTATTAAACTAATAAAGAAAAACAGAAAATTTAGAAAATGAATATGAATGAAAAATTTAAAGAAAATAACTTTACTAAAATTTTTAAAATCATATATAATAGCCACATAAATATGTTATTAAAAATGCCCCAGGTTTCATTTTTTCTTCTTTTTGTATTTTCTGAATGTAAATGTAAGAGTTTAGAATTTAAAACTTTGGATCTTTCTTTTTAACTAACAGAAACTTTTTTTTAATTTCAGGATATTATGGGGGTGCAAACATTTTGGCTACATGCTATGACTTTGCCTCACCCAAGCCAATATTAGAGGCATTCCCTTCCCCCATACAATGCTCACTGCATCCATTAGTGAGTTTACCCTCCCCCACCCCAACCCCCAGTGAATATTACTACCATGTGAGCACTTTAGTGTTGATCAATTAGTGCCAATTTGATGGCAAGTACATATGGTGCTTATTCTTCCATTCTTGTGATACCTCACTTCGGAGGACGGGGTCAAGCTCTATCCAGGAAAATATAAGAGGTGCTATATCACCATTGTTTTTTGTAATTGTGCAGTATTCCATTGTATACACATACCATATTTTATTAATCCACTCATGGATTGATGGGCACTTGGGTTGTTTCCACATCCTTGCTATAGTGAATTGTGCTGCCATAAACATTCTAGTGCAGATGTCTTTATTATAGAATGTCTTTTTGTTCCTTCGGGTAGATGCCTAGTAGTGCTATTGCTGGATCAAATGGTATTTCAATTTTTAGCTCTTTGAGGTATCTCCAAATTCTGTTCCACAGAGTTTGTACTAATCTGCATTCCTACCAGTGGTGTAAGAGTGTTCCTATCTCTCCACATCCTCACCAGCATTTGTTGTTTTGGGACTTTTAGATAAAGGTCATTCTCACTGGGGTTAGGTGATATCTCATTGTGGTTTTGTTCTGCATTTCCCTGATGATTAGAGATGTTGAGCATTTTTTTATATATTTGTTGGCCATTATTCTGTCTTCTTTTGAAAAGTTTCTGTTCATGTCATTTGCCCATTATTGATGGGGTTGTTTGATTTTTTCTTGTAAAAATCCTCAATAAAACCCTAGCAAATTGAATCCAACAGCACATCAGAAAAATAATTCACCATGACCAGGTGGGCTTTATCCCAAAGATGCAAGGCTAGTTCAACATACACAAATCTATAAATGCAATTCACCCCATAAATGAAAGCAAGAACAAAGACTATATGATTCTCTCAAGAGATGTAGAAAAAGCATTTGACAAAATCAAGCACATCTTTATGATAAAAACTCTTAACAAAGTAGGCACAGACAGGACATACCTTAAAATTATTAAAGCCATATATGATAAACCCACAGCCAATATCTTACTGAATGTGGAAAAATTGAAAACATTCCCACTCAGAACTGGAACCAAATAAGGTTGCCCACTTTCTCCACTTCTATTCAACATAGTGCTAAAAGTCCTTGCTAGAGCAATTAAACAAGAGAAGGGGGATAAGGGCATCCAAATGGGGGCAGAAGAGATCAAACCCTCACTCTTTGCCGATGATATGATGATATATCTAGAAAACCCCAAGGATTCAACCAAGAGACTCTTGGAATTGATAAATTAATTCAGTAATGTCTCAGGATACAAAATTAATGCACACAAATCAGAGGCACTCATATACACCAATAACAGTCAAGCTGAAAATCAAATAAAAAATGCAGCACCTTTTACAGTAGCCTCAAAGAAAATGAAATATCTAGGAATATGTTTACAAAAGAGGTGAGAGACATACACAGGGAGAACTATGAAATACTAAGAAAAGAAAATGTGGAAGATGTAAACAGATGGAAAAATCTACCTTGCTAATGCATTGGCAGAATCAACATTGTTAAAATGTCCATACTCCCCAAAGTGATCTGCAGTATTAATACAATCCCTATCAAAGTAACATCATCATTCTTTACAGATCTAGAAAAAAATAATTCTATTCTTTGAATGGATCAGAAAAGACCTCGTATAGACAAAGCAATCTTAAACAAAAAGAACAAACTGGGAGGCATCAGTCTACTAGACTTCAAGCTTTACTACAAAGCTGTAGTAACCCAAACAGCAGGTTACTGGCACAAGAACAGAGATACAGACCTTTTGAACAGGACTGAGAACCTAGAAATGAAAGCATCCACATATTGTCATCTAATCTTTGACAAAGCAGACAAAAATGTACACTGGGGAAAAGAATCCTTATTCAATAAATGGTGCTGGGAAAACTGGATAACTACATGCAGAAGATTGAAACTTGATCCCCACCTCTCACCTCTTACAAAAATCAATTCACAATGGATAACAGACTTAAACCTAAGGCATGAAACAGACTTAAACCTAAGGCATGAATCCTTAAGAATCCTAGAAGAAAATGTAGGGAAGACTCTTTCAGACATCGGTCTAGGCAAAGAATTTATGAAGAAGACCCCCAAAGCAATTACAGAAGCAACAAAATCAATAAATGGGACCTGCTCAAATTAAAAAGCTTCTGCACAGACAAGGAAACTATCATTAGAACAAATAGCCTACAGAATGGGAGAAAATATTTGCTTTCTACACATCCAATAAGGGCTGATAACAAGAATCTATCATAATAAAAACATTTAATGCTATGATTTTTTAAAGCTTTTCTACATTAAAATTATACAAGCACTGCTTTAGTTTATATCACAAATTCTGCTATATTCCAACTTCATTTTCTGAAATATTTTGTAGGTAATAACTTTCATTATTTTCTTGTTTCTTATTTCTTTTACAAAAATAAACCCCAAACCACTCTATATTTTGTTTCTACTTATAGGAAAGGTAACATATTATAGATTCTGTATTTCCTCCTTTTTCTTTTGTTTAACAGATTTTCCTGGTAATCAATATATTCATAGTTATTATAGTTCACAGAGATTTTCTTCTATTTTACACTGCATAGCATTGTATTTTATAATATATCATATTTTATTTAATTACTCTCCCAAGTACAGGCACTTAGATTGTTTCTAATATTTTGCAATTGTGTACAAGAGTATAAGAAATAACCTTCTGATTATGAAATTGTTTATTGTTGGAAGTGTATCTTCATGATAGACTTCTATAAATAGAGTTTCTGTATAAAAAGTTAAGTTCAAATGAGGTTTGTTTGGTATTCCCAACAAAACCTTCAGAATGGTTTTGCCACTGGATTTATACCAGCATTGCATGAAAGTAGTTCCCCTCACCCTTTCTAATTGTATTCACTAATACTTCTTGTACAATGTTAATTGTGGCAGATAGTAGTGAGACTTTGTTGAATTTGGTGTAAATGTCTCTAATGTTTGCTATGCATGTAAGATACTGACTTTAGCATTAAAGTATTCCTCAATTCTTTTTAAACTTTTTTTAAACATTAAAAATAATGAATGTTAAATAATAATTTATTAAAATTATTTTCAGCATCTATGGCAATAAGCATATTTTTCCCTTTTTTATTAACAACTTTATTGAAGTATAATTTACATATCATGTAATTAATTCATTTTTAGTGTACAATTAAATGATTATTAGTAAATTTACTAATTTGTACAGCTATTCACACAGATCAGTTTTAGAATATTTCCTTCCCCCTATTGAGACCCCTAATTACCATCCTCAACTACAATTCAAGCATACCCCTCCCCTCCACGATGCTCCCCACATCTCTCAGATGTGGGTCTACCCCCCGAACTCCTGAAACCCTGGTGAACACCACCACCATATGAGAACCGTATTGTTAATCATTCAGTACCAATTTGATGGCGAGTGCATATTCAACATGTCTAACCATTAGAGAAATGCAAATCAAAACCACAATGCGATACCACCTAACCCCAGTAAGATTGGCTGCTATCAAAAAATCCTAAAACAACAAATGCTGGCGAGGTTGTGGAGAGACTGGAACATTCTTACACTGCTAGTGGGACTGCAAATTAGTGCAACCTTTGTGGAAAAGAATTTGGAGATTCCTCAAAGAGCTAAAAATAGAAAGACCATTCGATCCAGCAATAGCATTATTAGGCATCTACCCCAAAAAACATAAGACATTCTATAATAAAGACATCTACACCCAAATGTTTATGGCAGCATGATTCACTATTGCAAGGTCGTGGAAACAATCCAAGTGCCCGTCAATGCATGAGTGGATTATTAAAATCTGGTATATGTTTACAATGGAATATTACTCAATTTTAAGAAACAACAGTAAGTTAACACCACTTATATTATCCTGGATAGAGCTTGAGCCCATTATTCGAAGTGAGGTGTCACAAGATCGGAAGAATGGACTCCATATGCCTTCTGATTTATTTGATAAAACCAGGTAGTTTGTCTTACGGTATTTTCCATAGTTTGATTTTGCTGATTGGCTCACCATGTGGTGTTTAACATGTTTCTCCAACTTCTTTATTATGTCTAGAAGCTCAGCCAGATTGAAATTTGATTTTTTTTTTTTGAAAGATAGTTCAATAAGTAGTTGGTGTTGTGTCTTCCATTAGGAGGCACATAATGTTTCAGGTTGTGTCTTATGATTGATATAAGCTATAATTGATGATCAACACCTAGTTGCAATAATTTATTTAATAGAGGTTCTATCATTCCTTTATCATTTATTACCTGGGATACTTTTATAAAAAGAAACTTCCCATATCTTCTTTCTATTTTCAAGAGCAGACGAGGTCAGGCACTTTCAGGGTAGCAAGAGCATACCTTCTTTCTATTTTCTTTTCTTTTCTTCTTTTTTTTTTTTGAGACAGAGTCTCACTCTGTTGCCCAGGCTAGAGTGCCGTGGAGTATTCACAGATGCCACAGAAACCTCATCACAGAAACCTCAAACTCCTGGTATCAAGTGATCCTTCTGCCTCAGCCTCCTGAGTAGCTGGGACTACAGGCATACGCCACCATGCCCGGCTAATTTTTTTTGTATAT
>CAUYMX010028237.1:0-17590 GCA_963573855.1 Lepilemur septentrionalis | reverse complement strand
ATAAGAAGCTCAATATAAGTGCAAGGAAGATAAATTGAAAGAGAACTATACTGGGACACTGAGCTCACAGTCAAAATGTCTATAGTCAAAACCAATCTTGATAAGTCAACCTGAGTTGTAATATATTTTGGGAAATCAGCTCACTACAAATTGTGACTGTAAACATTGTACTGTAAATGTTTTGTAGTTTTCCCCCAATAAAATTTTTGGAAAAAAAAAAAACCAATCTTGAAAGCAGCAGGAGAAAAGCAATTCAACACACCATCATAGGCCGGGCACGGTAGCTCACGCCTGTATCCTAGCACTCTGGGAGGCCGAGGTGGGTGGATCGCTCAAGGTCAGGAGTTCGAAACCAGCCTGAGCAAGAGCAAGACCCCGTTTCTACTAAAAATAGAAAGAAATTAATTGGCCAACTAAAAATATATAGAAAAAATTAGCCAGGCATGGTGACACATGCCTGTAGTCATGTAGTGGCACATGCCTGTAGCTACTCGGGAGGCAGAGGCAGAAGGATTGCTTGAGCCCAGGAGTTTGAGGTTGCTGTGAGCTAACCTGATGCCATGGCACTCTAGCCAGGGCAACAGAGACTCTGTCTCCAAAAAAAAAAAAAACAAAACACCACACCATCACATACAAGACAACAGTGAGATGACATATTCAAGGTACTAAAAAGAGGCCAGGCGCGATGGCTCACGCCTGTAAGCCTAGCACTCTGGGAGGCCGAGGCGGGTGGATCACTGGAGATCAGGAGTTCGAAACCAGCCTGAGCAACAGCGAGACCCCGTCTCTACTAATAATAGAAAGAAATTAATTGGCCAACTAAATATATATAGAAAAAATTAGCCGGGCATGGTGGCGCATGCCTGTAGTCCCAGCTACTCGGGAGGCTGAGGCAGGAGGATTGTTTGAGCCCAGGAGTTTGAGGTTGCTGTGAGCTAGGCTGACGCCACAGCACTCTAGCCTGGGCACCACAGTAAGACTCTGTCTCAAAAAAAAAAAAGTACTAAAAAGAATGTCAGTCCCCCTAAGCAGGTGACCAAAACAAAGGATGATCTAAATAAGGGCTGTATTTTAAATATTTAGATAGTAACTTGTTATTTGCTTTCTAGTTGAACAGGTTATCTAGTTACCAATGCTGTAGTTGTGTAGTCACTTATATATTATTTAAATGTATTTAACTGTTAAATGTACTATCCACCAATAGTGAAACAGACCTTTTAAAAAAAAAAGAATGTCAACCAAGAATTCTAGCCCCAGTGAAACTATCATTCAAAAATAAGAGAAATTAAAAGTCCCAGCTAAATAAACACTAAGAGAATTCACTGCTAGCCTATAAGAAATACTAGAGGGACTCCTGAGATTAACAGATAGCCAGTAACCTGAATCCACACAAAGAAATAAAGAGTACTGGTAAAGGCACTTACATAAATAAATTAAAAAGACAGTATAAATTTGTAACTCTTTGTCTTCCTATTTTAAAAGAACTACATAAAGCCATAATTATAAAACTATAGAACAAGATTAAATTAAAATTTCTAGTTTCTTATTTTAAATTAGGAATTTAATACAAATTATTTAACAACAGAAGTACATCTTTTTCCTCTCAAAGCATCCAGAATTTACTTGAATTTGAGTGCTATAAAGTGAATTTAAGATTATATGAAACTGGGCTGGGGGTAGTGGCTCATGCCTATAATCCCAGTGTTGTGGGAGACCTAAGCAGGAGGATGGCTTCAGGCCAATTTGAAACCAGCCTGGGCAACACAGGGAAACCCCTGTCTACAAACAAACAAACAAAAAAATGTAGATAGGCATGGCAGCACACACCTGTAGTCCCACCTACTCAGGAGGTTGAGGAAGGAGGATGCTTAAGCCCAGGAGTTCAAGGCTGCAGTGAGCTCTGATCATCCCAAATAAATAAATAAATAAAGATTATATGAAACTGTATTTCCTTAACTTAAAAGGTATCGCAATGATACAGCTTTAGGGATATTAATATATCTGATTTCCTTTATCCAAAAACCTTAATAAGAGCTCAAGATAATATTCCATGACTTTGTTTTTCTTTAACTGACATGCGGTTTCGCTCTGTTGCCCAGGCTGGAGTGAAGTAGTGCTATCATAGCTCACTGTAGCCTGCAACTTCTGGGCTCAAGCAATCCTCCCACCTCAACCTCAACCTCCCAAGTAGCTGAGACTACAGGCAAATGCCACCACATCCAGCTACTTTTAAAATTTTCTTTGTAGAGACAAGGTCTCACTATGTTGCCCAGGTTGGTCTCTTAATTCTTGGCCTCAAGTGATCCTCCTGCCTCATGCTCCCATCTCATCCTCCCAAAGAGCTGGGATTATAGGCATGAGCCACCACATCCAACTGTATTTCATGACTTTCACCTCAGTTATTAATGTACTAAATTATACACGATCAAAATATTATCACCAAATTACAATAAGATCTTTTAAAATGTCAAAATTGATGTTACTCCTTGATACATGAAAATTCTTCAATGTGTTCATATTACTCTTAGAATGAAGACCAAAATCTTCAGTGTGGTTTTCAGTTCCTGCAATTCCTCTTGCCATACATATTGCCTTGGACCCTGCTGTTCCCACAGCCAGGAACACTTTCACCCCCCAACACATCCCCAACTCCCCTTAAAGTCAACTTATCTTTCAGATCTCAGTTTGAATGCCACCTTCTCTGAAGATTCTTCCCTATAAGACTAGGTCAGGCACTGCTATCATAAATGTTTCAAAGCATTTTTCAAAGTTGTAATTTCACATGTATTTGGCTGGATTGGATTAATATTTGATTTCTCCACAAGACTTCAAGTTTCATGAGAGCAGGACCCATGACTTTTGTTGTTGTTGTTGTTCACAACTCTATCTCTAGCACCTAGCACAGTACCAATCACATAATTTGTTGAATGAATGAGAAAGTGTTACATAATATCCTAAGCACTGAAGTAGACCCTTCCTAAAAGGGTAAAATAACAACATTCCCTAATGATCACATAATACAAACTACAGAATTACACCAATTTAAAGAAATGATGTATAAATACTTCTAAAGAATAACATGCTGGATTTCACATGACATGAAGTAACTAATTAAGCCAACCAACTCTATCCGAAGCCATAAAGGATCCATTTATAAAAACAAACCCATCCCAGATATATATGGACAGTCATACAGATAGAAATATCTGACTTACTGTTGACTCCCCAGTTCCTTACAAATGGACAAAAATTCTCTATGTATACCTTTATCTCTCCAAGTGATTAATAGTAGTTAATATCAATAAACACTTTCAAGGTATAGCTGAATTAATCTCTGAAAAGGGTTAGCTGACCTAGCAAGAATAATATTCCATATCTTCAAGTTTTGGCATTTAGATATATTTTTAAATGATTTTTTCCATTTTATTGTTATTCTGCTTCATCTAGCATTCCCATAGTTGTGCTTCACTACTTTTTTGTTGTAAATATATAGTATTTAAGCTAAATTATGACTTAATTTTCCGTAAGCCATTACCCTATGAACCTAATCATCATTTTTTAGCATTGTTTCTATGTAAAAATAAATTTTGAATTCCAGATAAACTTTATTTTTGAGACAGGGTCTCGCTCTGTCACCTGGGCTAGAGTACAGTGGTGTCATCATAGCTCACTTGAACCTCCAACTCAGGGGCTCAGATGATTCTCCTGCCTCAGCCTCCTAAGTAGCTGAGATTACAGGCCCACACCACCACACCCAGCTGATTTTTCTATTTTTTGTAGAGACGAGTGCCTTGCTCTTGCTCAGGCTGGTCTCAAACTCCAGGCCTCAACCAATCCTCCTGCCTCAGCCTCCCAAAGTGCTCAGATTACAGGCATGAGCCACCACGTCCAGCCTAAACTCCAGATAAACTTTTGAATACAATCTATACAGCACTTTAAAACTAGGCTTACTCTCAGATGACAATGTGTTACAATAGCTTAGTTAATCCAGTGTTTCCCTAACCTCATGAAATTACTTAATTGTATAAATCTAATCTTTAATAGGGAGCAAGTCTACCAAATGATAGTTTCAGAAGTCCCTTTAAGTTTTCACAATATTTTGACTCTAAACTAAAATATAAAAATATAGCATTTCAAAGGTAAAGCCAAAAATAGGCATTCATTCCTCCAAAGTTCACAAAATACCTATTAGAGAAAAAAAATGGTAAAATGTGCACAGTTAAGAATAAAAGAGGCCAGGCGCGGTGGCTCACGCCCGGAATCCTACCACTCTGGGAGGCCGAGGCAGGAGGATCACTCAAGGTCAGGAGTTCGAAACCAGCCGGAGCAAGAGCAAGACTCCATCTCTACTAAAAATTAGAAAGAAATTAATTGGCCAACTAAAAATATATAGAAAAAAATTAGCCTGGCATGGTGGCTCATGCCTGTAGTCCCAGCTACTCGGAAGGCTGAAACAGGAGGATGGCCTGAGCCCAGGAGTTTCAGGTTGCTGTAAACTAGGCTGACACCACAGCACACGAGCCCGGGCAACAGAGTGAGACTCTGTCTCAAAAATAAATAAATAAATAAAAGAATACATAAGAAATATTATGATACAAACAAAATAAATTTCTACAAATATGACACAGGAAAATCACAAAAACCAAACTAGTGATGATTAATTTATAGTTGGCATGGATAGACTGAATACATGCAAAGGTAGGTACCAGATACATTAATCTAATAGAAAAGAATAATTATTGGACTAGATCTGGATATCTAATAAAAATAGAGTATATAAAAGCAATTAATGCCTACTTGACTCATATGAAAATGTATAGGAAACAAGCAGAAATAACTAAAAGACATAGGTCAGAAGTTCATAACTGAGAAGTAGTACTAGAAAAATGTGGATAATGCAAAATTCAAAGAAGCATAATACCAGTAAGAAAATGCAAGGTTTAATAAAGGTAATGCTCCTCTGTTCATCAAGAATACCAAAGAGCAGTCTAAAACAAGAAGGCCAAGTGGGAGGTTTTATGACTAAAAAATAAAAGTAATTGTCACAGAAGGAGACTATTGGAAATCTGATTTTGAGAAACTAGATGAAACCAGGATTTGATGATGAGAATGCTTCACAAGCCTTTTGATATTACATCATGGGGTACCAATGACAGCTAAGAAAACACAGCTTATTCTACGATTACAGGGCCAAGAAGGACATCACTTACAAAGACTGAGAATCCCTGGCTTAGGCCAAAAAGATCTAAAAGGTTCTAACATGCAATAAATAGATACAATTTTTAAATGTAAACTTTAAATGCAGAACTGGAAGGCAGAGACACACATCAGATGTTCCAGCTATTCCAATCTACTTACTATACCCTAACCACACTATGTTCACAGCCATTGTCCTAGCAGTAGCCTCTGCCTATGAGCCCCAATTACTCTGAACAGCTCAACACCCTTCAAGAATTGTCTTAACGTCCCTCCTTTAATTTTTGGAAGCCTATTCTAAATGCTTTCATGCCTCACCACCTAAAGTTAGGTGCCCTTCCTATAGAATGACTTTCCTTATAATCGCTTACTCAATATCAAACTTTCAATGCTTTAAAATAACACAGCTCATACTGTATTTATTTAATTGTGTATCTCCCTTCTGCTCTTTGGGAACAAGAAATGACCTTAAATACATGTACCCCCAACACCTCTCAAAAAACGTCAGATCATTTTTTTAAATGATCAAATGAATGTGCTATCTATTCTCTTGTTAAAAGCCATATTCTTTATCACTGAACCCCAGAATCTAGAAGAATATATGACTCACAGTAAGAGCCCAATAAAAATATTTTTTCATTATCTCACACCCGATGTTTGTCATCATTAAATGTTATCTCCTCACTCATGTCCTTCCTTAGTCTGAGATACAATTTGCAATCAGGTTAATTTAGTAAACTATTAGATGTAAACCAGGTGGGAAATATGGTATGTTAATTGTAGAAGTGCTGACTAGGTGTAATTTAGATATTTACATGCCCAAAGGCAGAAAAACAAATAATGACTTTCTCAGAAACTTTTACCTTTTGGTAAATGTGTTTTTTTCCTTATAACTAAAAGCAGACAGAATAGCTTATACTAAAAAATTATGAAGTACAATTTTGCTTCAAAAAACAAAAAGTAACAAATTTTAGAGGAAAAATAATCACGGCATCAACTGAATGAGGCAGATACAATACCAATTGTACATAGCACAGTCTTGCTCCAATGCTCCCCCAAATTGTTTTTTAACTTTATCCAACATTTATTCTATGCCAGGCAGTATTCTAGGTGTTTCAGAAATACTAACTCTTTTAATCCTTGTGTAATAAAAACCCTACAGGATAGATATGTTGTTATTCCCATTTTACAGATAAGGAAACTGATGCACAAAAGTTAAGTCATTTGCCAAAGGTCATACAGTTAATGAGTGGCAAAACCAGGATCTGCACCCAAGGAGTCAGGCTCTCATGTTCATACTCTTAATCTCCATGCTGTGCTTTTAAAAATAAATTCTTGCCAGAGTTCAGTGGCTCATGCCTGTAATCCCAGCACTCTAGCAGCCCAAGTTGGAAGGATCACTGAGGCCAGGGCTTTAAAACCAGCTTGGGCAACACAGCCAGACCCAGTCTTTACAAAAATTAAAAATTAAAAAAACAAACATTCTAATAGTGACGCTGTAATGAAAGTTAGTGTACTACATCATCACAGGAAGCACTATGCACTGATATAATCCTTTGGTCGAGTAATACGGCAATATATAAGAAGTGTTAGAAATGTTCATATCCTTTGATCTTGTGGTTCATTCCTGGGAATTTACCTTAAGGAAATAATTTAAGAGTATTATTAAAGATGGTAATAAAGACTTTATATTACAGAAACATGAAAACATGTTTGTAAGATAACAGATATCAAAAGATTATTAAAACTATACACAAGAAGATGATAACATAGGGGAAAAATGTATTGGGTGGTAGTTGGGATTAATTTTTTAAATTTGATTTTTATTAAAAAATAAGTGTATTTTTCTTTTAAATTCAAACAGTATACACAGATAAAGCTAAAGATACCACCACTACCAAATCCTAGTCACTTCCTCTTTCCAGTCCTAATCCCTCCCACCCACCCCCCTCAGTCTTCCCCAAGAGACAATATTTGGTTTGTCTCCTTTCAGGTCTTCTTTCATGCTATAACAAGATATACTCCCACACCTAACAGGTATAATGCACACTATATGGGTGAGGGACACACTTGTAACTTTGACTCAAACTGTACAAAAGCAATACACTAACCAAAAAGTTTGTATCCCCATAATATTCTGAAATTTAAAAAAAGATGTACTCCCATAGAAACTTACAATGTTATCATATTATACATATTACGATGCAACTTACTCTTATTACATATAGCTTGTTCCTTTATGTACTGCATAGTATTCTATTACATAATACTACTGCAGATTATTAATAGTTAATCACTTATGTTAGATAGTCTGTTTTCTATTTTTTCCTTCATACAATATTTGTCACGAAAAATTATGCACATGCCTCCTTGGATATACATGCGGAGTGCTTCTCTAGTAAGCTCTAGGGTCATGCACATTTTTGGGTTTAATAAATATTGCTAACCTTCCTTCCAAGCGACTCTACCAATTTACATTCCTGCAATTGTGCTTTGCCTACCCTTTTATTCACAATTGCTTAGTCTCTATAATTCAAATTTTTAAAAATTCTAAAAGAATCTACCCTAGCCCATCAAAGAGTAGCTGTTCAAACAATGAATAAAAATAAATATCAGCTTCTCCTACCGTTAAAAAGATATAAATCGGGCTTCCTGCAATTTATTCTAGTTTATATCCCTGAACAGATCATCTATAACTCAAAGTAGAAAACTGTGGCTATATATACACATACACACATACCAGTTGGCCTCAATGCTCAAAGATACAGTATTAACAGTATAGCTATGTGTGGGTGTTTGCCTGGCAACTAAAAGTGGATACAGTCATCTCTTCTACTATGTCCATACAAAGTTGTTCCTGGCTCTACCACAATACACATGATTAGTGCAGCCTGTACAATGGATTATGGCTCCGTATCTTCACTTCACAGACTGCCAGTGTCTGTAATCAAAACGAACCACCCGATTTTTGCAAAAAGCATCAGGTTGCCCCATCTGCCAGTACTTCTGTTCCCCCACATCCCTAAGCTTAGATGCATTACATAAAAAATTGAAGTAGTTTAAGAGAAAATCCTAGCCCTCCTATTAGACAGTTCTTACTAACAAGCATAAAAATGGAAAGAAAAAGTAATATAGAATGGAATCCATGTGTTGGACAACAAAGCTACTTTGTCAATGAATGAACCAGTAACAGTTTATAAACTTTAGAGCACAAATAAAGAAACATGCAAGTTGTACAAGTTTTCTTCTACTAAGAATGATAGTTTCCATTCTGAAATATGTAAAATATGCCACTATAAAGTAAGCAATTTCAAATAATTTCTGGAGAACAATGTATCTTTGCAAATTGTCCATACGAATAGAACATAAATCAAAAAAGATACCACTGGCCAGGCATGGTGGCTCACGCCTGTAATCCTAGCACAATGGGAGGCCGAAGCAGGTGGATTGCTCAAGGTCAGGAGTTCGAAACCAGCCTGAGCAAGAGCGAGACCACGTCTCTATTAAAAATAGAAGAAATTAATTGGCCAACTAAAAATATATAGAAAAAAAATTAGCCAGCTATGGTGACACATGCCTGTAATCCCAGCTACTCAGGAGGCTGAGGCAGTAGGATCACTTGAACCCAGGAGTTTGAGGTTGCTGTGAGCTAGGTTGACGCCACGGCATTCTAGCCCGGACAACAAAGTGAGACTCTGTCTAAAAAAAAAAAAAAAAAAAAAGATAACCACTTACTTTATGGTCACAGGAAATCTGTTGTATATTTAAACGCTGCAGGAGAGTTTTAAAAATATCCTGGAGAAAAATGGCTCTTAAGTATTCATTAGCTTTTTTAATTTTCCATAACATAACAAAATGACTATTTAACATATATTGGTGACAAGTTTTCTAATTTATTTACTTGCTTCCAGCAGTTTCTCAAATCAAACACACAATTTATCATTCTTCTGGTTCATAAACTTCAGAAGCTATCAGCAACATAGCACTACCATCGGTTTAACTATATTAAAATATATATCCAAGTATCCTCCTTTTCCCCAGGAAGAAAAAATATATATATGCCTTAGTCAAAAGACATCTAATAGCCTAATTCCTTTTGCAAACCTAACCAAAATGTAATAATACATTGTTTCCACTGCCTTTAACCTATTAAATAAAATAATATTAATAGTAAATGTTAGGCCGGGCATGGTGGCTCACGCCTTTAATCCTAGCACTCTGGGAGGCCGAGGCGGGAGGATCGCTCAAGGTCAGGAGTTCGAAACCAGCCTGAGCAAGAGCGAGACCCCGTCTCTACTAATAATAGAAAGAAATTGGTTGGCCAACTAAATATATATAGAAAAAATTGGCCGGGCATGGCGGCGCATGCCTGTGGTCCCAGCTACTTGGGAGGCTGAGGCAGAAGGATCGCTTCAGCCCAGGAGTTTGAGGTTGCTGTGAGCTGGGCTGACGCCATGGCACTCTAGCCCAGGCAACAAAGTGAGACTCTGTCTCAAAAAAAAAAAAAAAATAGTAAATGTTGAACCTAGCCTAGCATTTTATTCTTTAAAAAGTATTTTTGGCTGGGCCCAGTGGCTCACATCTGTAATCCCAGCACTTTGGGAGGCTAAGGTGGGTGGATAGCTTGAGGTCAGGAGTTCAAGACCAACCTGAGCAAGAGCAAGACCTCTATCTCTACAAAACCTAAAAAAAATTAGCCAGGTGCAGTGGGGCGCACCTGTATTCCCAGCTACTTGGAAGACTGAGACAAGAGAGCCAACCACTTGACACCAGGATTTTGAGGTTGCAGTGAGCTCTGCTTGTGCCACTCTACCCTAGGGAACAGAGTGAGACCCTGTCTCAAAGAATCTATCTATCTATCTATCTATTTTAGACTCTTATTTGTAAAGAAAGCCACAAATAACAACAAAGATTTACATCTTCATCAAATAATTACAGAAAGCTCAGATCTTTTACATCCTACTACTGGTACTAGCTAAATTCATAATATTCAAGTTCAAAGACAATTCCTATGCCTTTTAATTAAGAAATCATGAAATTTTTCCTATAATTCTATGAGAATTCACTCATGTTTATGTGTCCTTGACAGCCTTGTTGAAAGGCCCTACAAAAAAACCCACCTTCAGCAACAACAAATTCATGAAATTTAGAAAGGAATAAAAAAAATCTATTAGTCAAAAGAAAACATATTAACAAAATTTGGACTTGTTTTGCTTTCTATACAGAGTGGAAATAACCGGGGTTTTTAAACATTTTTCTTGGCAAAATGATGAAAAAGAGCACAAGTGTCTCACTTCTCAATGCTGCTGTCATTTGAGGGAAAATACTGTCGAAAACAAGTATTACATCTAAGACAAGACAGGAAAAATGTCATTTTCACTGCTATTTATAACAACATACAACATCTAACAAACCTTCACATATTACTCCTTTTTATACCAAAAGCAATTCTGAAAGAATTATTTAAATGGATAAGAGTCAAGTATGAACAATTTTGAATTCTTCAAGGAAATTCACATATTTCCACAGCCAAATTAAATTACTGCTTTGTATTTTCTCAAGAATGTTGTACCAACAGTTTATGATTAGACGGTGCCCACTAATCCAGGTAATGACAAGTGTTTTAATCTGAAAACTTTTTAATTAAAATTATTAAAAAATTTAACAGCTTCAAATGTTTGTATTAATAGAAAGGTCTCGTGTGCCATAGACACTTAATTTTCATGACTATTCTAGATATCGTTGATTCCTAGTTTCCTACTGTCAGATTTTCTAATACTAAAGATATGTATTTGTTCTATCTTAAACTCTCAGTCATAATTTACAAAAAATGTGACTAACTATAAATTACTGACATAGATGGCAACATACTAACAGTTCACTCACAAGCGAAGAAGAAAGTCATTAGTGTACTATTAAAAATTCAGGTAAATTAGCCAGGCAAGGTGGCACGCCCTGGAGTCCCAGCTACTCAGGAGGCTGAGGGAGGAGGATCGCTTGAGCCCAGGAGTTTAAGGTTGCAGTAAGCTAGGCTAACACCACGGCACTCTAGCCCTAAGACAGAGCAAGACTGACTAAAAAAAAAAAAAAAAAAAATTCAGGTAAAAGATCAGACAACAGCATTACCAGTTTACAGTATGAAGAAAAGTGAAAATAAAGTTATTTCAACAAGTGATAAGATTTGTTTAAACCAAGAAAATATTGTTTTCCAGTCTTCTGTACCAACTAAACTCTAATTATTTAGTTAATCCAATTTCATGAATGAGTTTATTTCTTTAAAAATGCGTTTTAAAGTTGAATTTAACTTTCAAGGCAATTAATCTGTAACTAAAGAATTACTTTCCCTGTAATCATTCACTCAATATTTCCCCAAGGAATTTTTGTCCTAGTTAAGTACAGAAATTTTATTACTTTTTTCATTACTCTATATTGTGACTTCATGGTAATGATTATGAAGTCGTCAGGAAACAAAGTAATTACTAAAAGAATTCATTCAGAGAAGGCATTTTTATAAATAAAATTTTATACATAATTCTATTGAAATACCAAAAATAATGCTATAGAACAAATATATAGGAGAAAAACTAGAACAAAGGTACCAAAAAGTTTGGCTTTGAATCCAAACTTCTGCAAAGTATCAGCTTCAAAATGACCTGAGAAATTAATCCATTTTTAATAGTAATAGTTCGAGGACTCTTGATATTTAAAAACTAGGATGATTATTTCACTGTACTTTTAGGAAAAATATAATTAGTTAGATTTGGTGACAATCTCCTATTGATTTTTGATTTCTATAATTCTAAAAATTCTATAATTTTTTCAAGTAAGTCTATTATTTTAAAATTCTGGTGCTGCTTTTCTCCCAGAAACAGAAAAATACTGCTATTGTATTATTAAAATAAATAAGACCACTTTTTAAAACACTCTCACATGCAGTTGACCTTCTGTATCCATGAATTCCACATCTGTGGATTCAACCAAGAATCCAAAATATTAGAGAAAAAAATGGATGCCTGCATCTTTACTGAATATACACAGACTTTTTTCCTTGTCATTATTCCTTGAACAATACAGTATAACAATTGTTTACGTAGCACTTACACTATATTAGGCATTATAAATAATCTAGAGATGATTAAAAGTATAAAGGAGGATGTGCATAGGTTAAATGCAAATACTATACCATTTTATATAAGAGACTTGAGCATCCTTGGATTTTATTATAGTTTCTGCAGGGGAATCCTGGAACCAATCCCCTACAGACACCAAGGGATTACTATACTTCAAAGAACCATATAAGCTAACTGGGAACAGAAAACAAAAAAAGACTTAGAAGGGCATTCAAGTTATCAATAAGTAAAAATTCCACCTAATCAACTTCACCCTGTTCCATAAAAGATAATTCCATCCTTCCTGCTCTAAGAGAAATACAGTATTTAGCGATAATGAAGCATTTCACATTGTACTACAGTACTAGATAGTATACCACTTCCTGTTTATTTTAGTTATAAATTTTTAATAGAACTCAACAGTTATATAAACATTAGATTGCTTTTATTTCAATATGTAACAAATTTTTTTCATTTCATAAAAATCAAAAGGGAGAGGAGATCTATTATTAAGTTTAGTAAAAAATCCTGTTATAAAGATCTAAAGAAGCTTCTCTACTAGAGGAAAGTCTTTTCACTAAAAGGCTCTGGTTCAAACAAAATAAGGCTACTTACTAGTTGTATGGTCATTAAGGGGAAAAAACGCTGAAGATAATTTTTTTTTTTTTTTTGAGACAGAGTCTCACTCTTTTGCCCTGAGTAGAGTGCCGTGGCATCAGCGTACTCAAAGCAACCTCAAATTCCTGGGCTCAAGCAATCCTCCTGCCTCAGCCTCCCGAGTAGTTGGGACTACAGGCATGCGCCACCATGCCCGACTAATTTTTTCTATGTATTTTCAGTTGGGCAATTAAGTTCTTTCTATTTTTAGTAGAGACGAGGTCTCGCTCTTGCTCAGGCTGGTTTCGAACTCCTGACCTTGAGCGATCCTCCCGCCTTGGCCTCCCAGAGTGCTAAGATTACAGGCGTGAGCCACCATGCCTAGCCGAGAAAATATATTTGAAACTGAGATCCTAGTAAAAAACAAAGAACAAAATGAGCCAGGCAGGGTGGCTCACACCTGTAATCCCACCACTTTAGGAGGCCAAAGCTAGAGGATCATTTGAGGACTGGACTTAAGAAACCATCCTGGGCAACCTAGCAAGATCCCATCTCTAAAAAACTAAGAATATTAGCTGGGCATAGTAATACATGCTGGTAAGCCTTGCTACTTAGGAGGCTGAGGCAGGAGGATCTCTTGAGCCCAGGAGTTTGAGGTTGCAGTAAGCTATGATTGCACCACTGCACTCTAACCCAGGCAAATGAACAAAACACTGTCTCAGAACAAAATAAAAGCACATACACACAAAAATTATTAAAACAAAGAATTATATCTGGCCATCTAAAAATAGTAAACATAAAATAATCTAAGAGTTTATTTTCTTTACTACATACAGTAAGCACTTCATAGTTGTCAGCAATTTCCTGATAACCACACATAGTTCTAAACACAATCTTATGATGACAACATTCTCAAGTTTTATTACATAAAAGCAAAAGTGTACAAACACTTCCTCAACAACCAAAGCGGAACAAATAATTTAAAATAAGAAAGTTTGTACTTCATATGATGCAATGGAAGTTTTTCTGAGAAAATACACAAGTTTCTAGTGCAAGACTACATGGAGGTATCATAGAGTCTCGATTGGTTAAAAAAAAAAAGACTACTTGGAGGAATAATAGAAACAGAATTTATAAGGCAGAATAGAAGTTATATATATAAAAATTTTTACAAATATTTTCTAAAACTAAGAATGGAAATAATTCCCTGGTTCATGTTGAATTAGCTGCTTAGCACCTAAAAAAGCAAATGCAAATTTGGATCGTAACTTTTTACTACACTCTAAGATTCAGTGAATAAAAACAGGTTGAATACTAGAAATATGAAGTCATAAATGAGAATTATTTTTCAGACATATATAATAGTAAAAATATGAAACTTAAGAAGTGAAACAAAGACAACAGTTGGCAGATCTGACTGTTTACAAATTTTTTACTCATACACATTAAAAATAGCAAAAGAAAAAGAGTAACAAGATAGTAAACGGGAGAAAATACCTGCAGCAAATTTGTGAAATAATTGGTTAACATTCAAGGTATTATAAAAAGTTCTATAAATTGATTTTTTAAAAACAATTTTAATAACTAAAATGATAAACAATAACAAAAGACAAAAAGACAGTGAAATAATGAGGAAATACAACTACCAAAAACGTGGGGAAAGGTTCTCCCTTGACTTTAACTCCCCCCAAAGAAACCAATTAAAACAATTAAAAGCTGCTATTTTAGATTTTTAGATTAGCAAAGAATTTTTTTGCAAATTCTAATACCAAATGCTATTAAGTGTTTAGTAAAATAAACACTCAGATTCTACTTTCAAAAAATTATTTTGTTCAAAAGATCTTTATTTCTGGGAATCTACTTTAAGGAAATAATCCTTAAAAAGGAGGGAACTCTATAAATGGGGATACTTCAGCATTATGTAGTAAATAAAAAACTAGAAGAAACTTAAATATCTAGCATTAAGGCAACAGTAAATTATGGGCAACCCAGTAAACGAAATATTAAGCAACTAAGAAAAATTAGTTACGAAACCACAGCAATTTGGAAAAAAAGATATAATATGATATACTATGTGACAAAAAATATAGAATTCTGACAGACATACATTGGATAGAAACACATTTAATTTCATTCCCTTGTTAAACCCCAGTGAAACTCAATAAAGGGATTGTTTTCTTCTTTAAAGACATTAACACAAAGAAAAAGAAAACAGGATAGGACATAAAACTAAGAAAATGTCAGAGGCTAGAAAGCAGATGGACACATATTAAAGGATTTGGTAGACACAAGAAAGCTAAATCCTAAATTGGCATAGGGAAAGATGAGTTTTTTATGTGACAGAATCCCAAAAAGGCTCAGAATCAGTGGGACCAGGGTACTTTTAAAAGAGGAATAATAGGAGTAAAGAAAGTATGCTCCTACTGGCTGAAAGCTATTTAAGAAGCAGTGACATTCCAGAGACTCCCTTTCCCATTCCACGCAGCCTGGCTACCAAGTCTCCCCAACTATGGCAAAAGACCAGTTTATTATCTAGAAGGTATGAAACACTTCTCTGGACACCAGGAAATCTATCTCTGGTTGTGAGATACAAGCACAGTTAGCTAAGCCATTCTAAAAACAGAGTATTAAAATAAATATATGCCACTATGTACCAATAATTAAAAATAAAAAATTAAGAAAATGAGGGACAATAAAATAAAAGTAGCCAGAAAATAAATAAATAAATAAACAAACACACACATGCATGATGGAGAATATAGATAGAGACTTCCACTCTGTCCTCCTCTGAGCTTCCACAGTCAGGAAGCCTCCAGACAGAAGACCTGAAGAGACTTTTCTGAGAAGACTTAAGAATATTGACTTGAATGTGTTGGGGGTAGGAGTAGGGAAGCAGGAAGTAAACAGAGGGAGTTCCACAATAGAAATGCTCAGCAACGTCATCCTCCAGAAAAACCCAACTAACAAGCCACACACACAAATACAGTACTTCTTTCGTTTGTTTGGTTTGGTTTGGTTTTTCAGACACGATCTCACTCTGTTGCCCTGGCTAGAGGGCAGTGGCGTCATCATAGCTCCCTGCAACCTCAAACTCCTGGGCTCAAGCGATCCTCCTGCCTCAGTCTCCCAAGTAACAGGAATCATAGCTGTGCACCACCACATCAGGCTAATTTTTCTATTTTTTGTAGAGATAGGGTCTCACTCTTGCTCAGGCTGGTCTCTAACTCCTGGCCTCAAGCAATCCTCCCACTTGGCCTTCCCAAAGTGTCACCTTGCGCCCAGCCAAATACAGCACTTCTAATTAGCTTTACCAGCAGAGAAACAATATTACCAAGCATTTATGAAAAGTCTAGGTCGGGCATGGTGGCTCACGCCTGTGATCCTAGCACTCTGGGAGGCTGAGGCAGGAGGACTGCTTGAGATCAGTAGCTCTAGATCAGCCTCAGCAAGAGCAAGACTCCATCTCTACTAAAAACAGAAATAAATTAGCTGGGCAACTAAAAATAGAAAAAATTAGCCAGGCATGGTGGCGCATGCCTGTAGTCCCAGCTACTTGAGAGGCTGAGGCAGAAGGATTGCTTGAGCCCAGGAGTTTGAGATTGCTTTGAGCTAGGTTGATGCCACGGCACTCTAGCCCGGGCAACAGAGTGAGACTCTGTCTCAAAAAAAAAAAAAATGATATCAAGCACCAGTCCTACAAGCTCCATTCTATTAAGAGCCTTATAGAGGTGTATCATTTCTTATCTTTTATATCACATTTTTACTGTACCTTTTCTCTGTTTATCTATGTTCAGATACACAATACTTACCATTGTTACAACTGCCCACAGTATTTGGTACAGTAACAAACTGTTCCTAGCACAGGAGCAATAAGCTATACCATATAGCCTACATGTACAGTAGACCATACCATCTAGGTTTGTGTATGCACACTATGATGTTTGCCCAGCAACAAAATCACCTAATGATACATTTCTCAGAATGCATCCTCGTATTTAAGAGACCCATGACTGCATATGCATCATATACCAAAAAAAACTTGTACAAGAATGTTTGTAACAGTTTTATTCTTCATAGCCCAAAACTGGAACCCAAATGTCCAACAGAACAGATAAATAACTGTGTAATACTCAGCAACAACATGGATGAATATCATATCTCTCAAACATCATGTTGAATAAAACAAGCCAGATACTAAAGGATATATGCTACATGATTCCATTTATATTAAGTACAAAAACAAACAGAATTTATAGTGACAGAAATCAGGTCAGTGATTGGTCCTGGTGGGTGGGGATGATGGACTGGAAAGAGGCACCAAGGATCTTTCTGGAGTAATGAAAATAATCTGTATCTTGACTTTGGTGATAACATGAGTATAAAGTATCTATCAAAATTCATTGAACTGGCCGGGCGCGGTGGCTCACGCCTGTAATCCTAGCACTCTGGGAGGCCGAGGCGGGCGGATCGCTCAAGGTCAGGAGTTCAAAACCAGCCTCAGCAAGAGTGAGACCCTGTCTCTACTATAAATAGAAAGAAAGAAATTAATTGGCCAACTAAAGATATATATAGAAAAATTAGCCGGGCATGGTGGCACATGCCTGTAGTCCCAGCTACTTGGGAGGCTGAGGCAGGAGGATTGCTTGAGCCCAGGAGTTTGAGGTTGCTGTGAGCTAAGCTGACGCCAC
>CAUYMX010028236.1:0-19574 GCA_963573855.1 Lepilemur septentrionalis | reverse complement strand
TTTATATATATATATTTTTTTAGTTGGCCGATTAATTTGTTTCTATTTTTAGTAGAGACGGGGTCTCGCTCTTGCTCAGGCTGGTTTCAAACTCCTGACCTTGAGCGATCCTCCCGCCTCGGCCTCCCAGAGTGCTAGGATTACAGGCGTGAGCCACCGCGCCCCGCCTAAACTATGGTCTTTGAGTGATAGTGATGTGTCAATATAAGGCCATCAATTGTAACAAATGTACCACTCTGGTGGGAAATATTGAAAATCTGGGCAGCTGTGCTTGTGTGGGGACAGGAAGTATGTGAGAAATCTCTTTCTTTGTCTCATTTTTGCTATAAACACAAAACTGCTCTAAAAAGAACAAAATCTATTAAAAATCCCTAACTGCTTTATATAAACATAAATGTTACATATTACAAATTGATGAATTGGGATGAATAGATATTGACAAACTTAAGAAATTGCCATATCCAATGGTTTTGAGACGTTCTGCCAGGTGTGTTGTTATTGTTGTTTATTTGGTTTTAATGCATGGAAATTCCCAGGAAATAAGAAATTGTCTTAGCTGTAATCACCTGACCAATTAAAAATCTTCATGCCATGGTTTTTTACGACTTCTGAGAATGGAGAATGAACTGGTGCACAGAATTAACCTGGTATGGGGGTTTGTTGTCCATGCTGCTGCTTATTTCAAGTAAAAGTGAGGCTCGTATTTCTTTGAATAAGGAATAGACTTTTTAGAAATATCATCAGAGAAAATATTGCACTTTATTAAAAGAGTTCTATTTTACAGTCCACATGAATCTAAGGAATAACTTTTATTAATACAACCATTATCTACATTTTAACCCATTTGAGGTAAATGTACCATATATTCATTTTAGGCATTGGTATATTAAACAAAGATACTTCTAGAATTGGGACCTTTCCTTCCTAATCCCAGAATGTTGTGAGGAAATGAAGCTTGGCAATAATAAATAGGAACCACGCTGGCCTTTCTCTTTGGCTCTTCTCCAGCAACCAATGGCTATGTGGAACATCAGGGTATCCCTTTCCGCAAAAGCTCAGAACAGTGACAGACCTACACACCAGGACACTAGGACACTCAACTAGAGAAAGATGATGGGATGCTTCTGTACCAAAAAGAAAATAGTCATAACAAAAACCCACAGAATAGAAAGAAACATAAAAAGATATACTGAAGACCAATCTAAACACAACAATAAAAAAATGAGATTTGAAAAAACTCAGAGACAATCATTATTTCTGGATAGGAAAAATCAATTCTGAAAATTATTTTAAACGGAATCAACCTAGTGTATACATTCATTCCAATTTCAAACTGTTAACTGTGTTTACTTCTGAGGAGTGGAGCTAGGGAAAATATTTGCAATACATATGACAGACAAATCTCCCTAATAGCAATTGATAACAATAAAACAATAACCCAATAGAAAAATATGGACAAAAGAGATGACCAAACAGGTTACAGAGGAGGCAATAAAAATTATTCTTAAATATATGAAAAGAAGCTTATCCTCATTCATAATAGAAAAAATGTAAAATAATACACATCTAAGATACCATTTTTCACTTATCAGATGGGCAAAAACCAAAGTTTGACAGCACCCTTTTGGCATGACTGTGGGTAAACAGGAGCTCTTGTACACTGGTTGAATATTATCATATTGCATATATATTATAAGTTAGTAACACTCCTATACAGGACAATACATAATATCTATCAAAATTACAAATGCATGTATTCTTTGATCTAGCAATTCCACTTCCCTACAAATATGTATGCTCACATATATATATATATATATATATATATATATATATTAACCCTGTGCAAAATGACACAAGGTTAATTGTTGAAACACTGTTTAAAATAGTGAAAGATTCAAAACAAATGAAATTTCCTTTAATTGGGTACTAATTAAATAAAGTATGGTATATCAATATAACAGAATATTATTCAGCTGGAAAAAAAGGGAAAAATTCTATATGTACTAATATGGAAAAAGTTCCATGATATATTGTTAAGTAAAGAAAATGCAGTACATAAAAGTGTTTAAATATGCTAGTATTTATGTATAGGATTGGGTAACTATAACTGTATATTCAAATGTATATGAATATTTATAACCAGGATTACTTGGGAAAGGGGAGTTTGGTTGTAGGAAATATGAGAGAAGACCAGAGGTGGGAAGGAGAAATTTTACTACACAGTATACTTTAGTATAACTTTGGATTTTTGAACAACATGAATGTATTACCTACTGAAAAAATGTAAACCAAATTTTAACTGGACATTGTTTCTCTATGAATTTTTGTAAATAAAAATTTTTATGCCATGAAATGACTTTGTAAATGTATATGTCACAATCCCTGTTTTTTAGTAGGACCGTGGTAAAGGCAATTATATTTCAATTAGTAATATTAATTGCTCTCTCATATTTAACTTTATCATAAAGTTTATCACACTATTGTAATTTAACAAACAAAAAATTTCCAAGTACTTTGAATATACCAACCTCTCTTGACATTGGGGCAGCTATAGAAAAATAAAGAAGGAAACAGATCGTATATTATATTGTATATACATACGTAATATAATACATATTTATAAAGGAACTAAGTTTAATACCTTATTATTGGCTTAAACTTGTCACACAACCAACATGTCCCACAAGTAATTGATTCTTGCTCACATTTAAAGAAATGGTATGTGTTTAAACAGTGCAGTATTTAATAACTAGAAAAAAATAGCACACTGAAATCAAGGGACTTCTGCCCTTGAAGAACTGTTATGAACTGCTCTATGGAGAAAAGTTATGTGGTGGCTGCCACTTTAGCCTAGTGGTGAAGGTACAGGACTGAGGAGTAAACTCATATAGATTGAATCCACTGCGTATGTGACCTTGGGTGAGTTACTTCACAGGCGACTGTTTCCTATAGAACAATAGATTCCTCATAGTGTTGTTTAAATAATGCATATAAATAGTTTAGCACAGACATCTGCTTGAAATCAATGAAAGAGGGCTACTTTCATTTTGAACCGTTTGTTCTTTAAATGTCTCTTTCCATATCCGTGTAAATACACATGTTTGCAGAGAAAAAAAAATGATAAGAACACAAGATAGGTAGAAAAATGAAGAAACCAGTGGTCTCTGTGGAACAATTTGTGGGAGCTGAAAATGCTTTCCTAATCAGACATATTTCTGCAAAGGGGCCCACAAGTAGTCCAGAAACCCTACTTAAGAATTCAGTTTATTTCTCAGGCTAGTCCCCTGTGAACAAGCAGATATTCTAGAAGGAGATTAATCCATTAACTATTAATACTTAGCATAGCACATTAAACAAATGCTGGTATTAAGCTATTAAAGCTAGTGGCAGAATTCATCCTAGTAAACAGTCTCAGCTTGGTGAAAAACAGAACCCTGATGTACACTTTGGTTGTGGAAAGAGTCTTGGGGCACAGCTAGAATGAGGCAGGAATAAGACAAAAAGAGCAAAATTGTTCTGCATAAGAACAAGGATTTGTGAAGTTTGGGAGCATGAGCTAGCCAGGAAAGAAGAACAGAGTCGGAAGCAGGAAGAAAGGAAGCTCTGGGCCCCTCTCCGAGGCCAGAGAAGACCACAGCTCCCCAGAGGCAGGAATGGCCAAAGGCTTTTCAGAACAAAAATATCTGAGATGTAATTGTAAGTGGTTTGTGCAGCTTCATGACCCCAAACCTCAGGTAAGATCCTAAACATAGTCTTGAGTTGTCAGGACTTTGGGCTGTGGAGGGATTTGGATAATGTCCAGGAAGAAGACACATGCAGAAGATAAATGCATGATGGAGAAGACTTCCAGAAACAGAAAGGGAGAATCCAAGGGCCTGGATCTGGAGCACAAGCTCTCCCAAGCGTCCTCAGAGAGAGTGGGGTGGGGTGGGGCTGCGGGTGGGAGGGCAAGGGATGCCTTTTTTCCCACCACAGGTGGGACAAAGGATTGAGTCCATTTAACTAAATCTCAAAGGATGGGCCGGGCGCGGTGGCTCACGCCTGTAATCCTAGCACTCTGGGAGGCCGAGGCGGGAGGATCACTCAAGGTCAGGAGTTCGAAACCAGCCTGAGCAAGAGCGAGACCCTGTCTCTACCTCAAATAGAAAGAAATTAATTGGCCAACTAAGATATATATAGAAAAAATGAGCTGGGCATGGTGGCGCATGCCTGTAGTCCCAGCTACTTGGGAGGCTGAGGCAGAAGGATTGCTTGAGCCTAGGAGTGTGAGGTTGCTGTGAGCTAGGCTGACGCCACGGCACTCACTCTAGCCCGGGCAACAGAGTGAGACTCTGTCTCAAATAAATAAATAAATAAATAAATCTCAAAGGATGGAGTAACCCAGCTGCATGTCGGTTGTGCTAGCTCTCTCTCCTCTTAGCTCTCTAACAGCTGGGGAAAAACTAAAAGCAGAACACAGTGCCTGGCACCCAGGGCTAGGAGAAGGGTAACACAAAAGGGGTTAGAGGAGGAAGCTTGGGAGGGATGATATCGGCATCAAATGGAGACACCTTAATAGAAGACAGTTGTTATGAATAGAGACGGGCACATGCGGTTTGGGCAAGCCCTGTATAGGTTGCAAATTAGTGTTTTAAATAGTATTCACCTAAATTTAAATTTGGATATATGTTATGTGGGTAAGTGATCAAATATCAGATTACCTGTGATAAATAACCGAGAGGAAATAATTCAATCTGTAATATGACAAATCCAATGAAAAAATACGTGGAAATTTTTAAAAATGAAAATGGTACTTTTTCCTCCTGGAAGTCTGTTTAAAAGACTTAAATTAAGGCTGGGTGCGGTGGCTCATGCCTGTAATCCTAGCAATTTGGGAGGCCGAGGCCGGTGGATCGCTCAAGGTCAGGAGTTCGAAACCAGTCTGAGCAAGAGCGAGACTCCATCTCTACTACAAGTAGAAAGAAATTAATTGGCCAACTAAAAATATATAGAAAAAAATTAGCCGGGCATGGTGGCACATGCCTGTAGTCCCAGCTACTCAGGAGGCTGAGGCAGCAGGATCGCTTGAGCCCAGGAGTTTGAGGTTGCTGTGAGCCAGGCTGACGCCATGGCACTCTAGCCCAGGCAACAGAGTGAAAGTCTGTCTCAAAAAAAAAAAAAAAAAAAAGCACTTGGGAGGCTGAGGCAGAAGGATTGCTTGAGCCCGGGAGTTTGAGGTTGCTGTGAGCTAGGCTGACGCCACGGCACTCACTCTAGCCCGGGCAACAGAGTGAGACGCTGTCTCAAAAAAAAAAAAAAAGGCTTAAATTAAGACCTGAAACAATCATATTAACCCCAATTCTTCTCCGTTATTAATTGAACACCTTCTTGGAAACATGCAGATAAAAGTCCCACATTGGAGAATCTGAGATAAGAGTGAATGGAAAGGAAGAGAAATTAGCAGGCTTCATCGGTTCACACTCACAGCTATCATGCTCTGTTTGTTCAAAGCTGCCTACAAATGAATAATATTGAATTAAACCTTAAATGTACTCTGCTGTCAGGAGCTTACAATCATAAGGCCTATACTTAGGTTCACACTTATCTTTGTACATAGTAGGGGCCATAAAACCAGGTGGACAACAAAAGAATGCTGTGAAACAAGATAAATGAGAGTTAAATATGTTATGAAGAAATTCAAGCTGTCTCCTATGATGAAAAATACATAGATATACATATATGCTGTAGATACTCCTAAATATAATAGATCCCATAATGTATTCATTTACAGGCATATTAATATGATGAAAGGAATGATGAAATTTGGTTCTTTGCCTGAAGAAAGACTTGTTATAAATAGTAAAACTGGCCAGATGTCCAGTGATCCTAAAAATAGGTAAGCTTCCACTGCAAAACCCATCACCTCACAGGAAATAATGAGAGAAACACAACCTCACTCTATGGAAAACATCCACCAAGAAATAGCCCAAATAATTCCCTTCATTTGACCATAAACCCATCAAAACTTCATGGAATGTGGTTACTTTATTTATGCAGTACCTGTGTTCAGTAAACCACACGTGCTGTAGCCTTCTTAAATAATGAGAGTCAGACAGACTGACTTTCATGGGACTTGTTCTCTAATAGAAATTCAAGTATCAATGTAAATCTTCAGAATCCTGAGGAATTTTCTACTGAAGTAAACAGTGGGCAACACAGACTGACCTAGAAATAGATTATATTTCATTTCTCTCTGACTCTTCAAAACATTTATTTTTTAAATCCAGCTACTTAAAGTGAATCACTTTATCCTTTAAAAAAAAAAGAATCTGAAAGGATTATAATCAGATTCTGAAATTCTGATTCTGAGAGACGGATCATCAAATAGAAGAACAATGAAAAATTCATTTTTAATGAAAATTGGCCTAATAGGAATGTGTGCCCTAAAAACCTTTGAAGTCTTTATCAATAGAATGTCATGAAAACTAAACCTATTTGATACAACCAGATACAATCCACATTTTCTTTTTCTTTGTATTTTGTATATGGTTTGATGCTCGGTAATGCACGGTAGATCCTTGCCATGCTTCCTAGCAGTTCTGTCTGAAAACAGTTGCTTTGCTATCCACAGTCCTCCAAACAGCACAGTTTCAATGGCACAATTTTGACAAATAGATGACTTGTTCCAAAATATGAAACCAAAAGTTATAGCTAATAAACAATCAACTTAGTACCAAATGTTATGTATAAAAGGTAGATGTTAATGGAAAATAATACTCATTATGGAAATTCCTAAAAGTGAAAGATTTATGATATGTCAACATTCTCTCATCATAGTGCACAGATTTATATAATTAGAGCTTTCAAAGGCATAGATGATGTTAGATGTGAAGGATAAGACAGTATATTATCCCTTTTTCGGAAAGCTTGTTTATGGTTGTATCACAAAAGCGAAGCTGTTTAACCTGTAGAGCAGCCATTATTTTAGACCTTCAGATGTAATTTTTGAGGCTGTAGAGCCATTACTTCAAACCAACGCTAGAAATGTACTTAAAGCGTGACTGCTCTCGTTGAGGGGATCAGAAGGCAGATCCCGATCTAAAAGAAACCTCTCCCACATCCTACTCTTGGCCCTTCCTGCACTACTCCCTTGAGAAGGAAAGAGTAGATGTGAGCCTTGGGTGCAAAATTGGTGTTCTTTTATTTATTTATTTATTCATTATTTTATTAATTTTTTTAAGGCTGGTCAAGTGAATTTATTTTATTTATTAAAAATAAAAATGTGTAAAGTTTAAATTTTTCCAGGCAAAACATACTTTGGAATCTAGAAAAAATATATATAGCAAAAAAAACCTCTATGGGTATGTAACAAGATCTAAGTATAAATTTTAAGACAACGAACTAAAAATTGTTAGCCTCAGACCATCTACCTGTAGGTTCTCTTTGTTCACCGCATCCAGCAGCCTTCTCTGGAGCCACCTGCCCGTCTACACTGGAGTGCAAGGAGGCATAGTTTTCATCTACTCACATAAAATTCTGTACTCCTTCAACCAAACTTTTAAAAGTAATATGGTACTAACATGCAAACTGTTTCTGTCTTCAATTTACAATGTTATATAGGCTGATTTCACTCCACAGGGAGGGAGGGATAAAAATTTAAGTCTACAGTTACTCATGTGATTGGGCTTTTTGCTACAGGTGAACAGATATTGCCATCTACTGTTGAGAAAAAATAAAATGGTTAAGCCAAAAGTTTTCAGCCTTATTGAGGTTTTGACGGATCATAAATTTAAAAGCGGGAAAAAATTCCTTTATGAAAGTAGTCAGGTTCTCTTCACTTTCACAGCTGTTTAGTATTCATAAAGTAATCTGAGAACTAAAGAGAATTAAAAAAACAATAAACCAGAAGAATTTCTTCCCTAAATTCAGAAACACTGTTCTGTGTAATTATTCTTACTTTTGATTAAAAGTTGAAAGCAAATAATGTTTTATTGGTTTCCATTTGGCCCACAATATTAGCTACTACAATGAAGGAGAAGAAATGTAAGGAATGTGTCCCTTTTTAATTACCTTAACTTCATTTTGAAATTTAACTTAAGACATAGGTTAATTTATTTTCTTTGTTTCCTCATAAAATCACTAGAAACACACATGAAAAAGTCAGTTTTTAACTTCAGATTGAGCTATAAGTGTGCTTTAGAAAAATAGGGTAGTTACCACTTAGCCTTCTGTAGGCCTCTAGTAGTACATACTTAAGCTCAAATTTAGAGAAAAGCCCTTTAGGGCAAAAAGCTACCACAAAAGCAATGCATCTGAGTCAGAGCACCCAGCCACACTGAGACTTTCCCACTAGCAATGGGAGACAGAGTTCTGAGCCTCCAGATCCATCAATGTGAGGAATGACCTGTCTTTATTCTGGTGGCTGGTGTTGAGCAGGAGGAAATGATTTGATGGCCGAAATTCAGTTGCTTTTGCACATAAAAAAGTATTTTCCCCTTTAAAGAATATTTATTTAACTCTGTCAACAGCCAAGCACCACAACACGTCCTGTGTCAGCTATCTCACAGCCAAGAGAAGCAGATGCGAAGCGTGATGTGTGGGTGGTGCAGAAAAAACCCCCAACATGAATGTCTGTGAAGAGAGGGGAAGGAGACATTTAACCTTTGCAGCATGTTGGGCCAAGTATGAAAGCTAATTATACACTATGCACTGTGGATGGTGTGTACATGTGTGTGTATGCATGAGTCGAGGAGTTATGTTTTAAAACTTGGTAACTGATTTTGCTGTATCAACAGTTCTGGTCCCAACTATTATGACTTATTCTCTTGGTTTTGTTAAGGTTTTTCCATCATAACTAACACTAGTATAGCACATGCTGTTTAGAAAATGCCTTTATGTATAGCACAATTTATTTGCTCATTTAAAAACGTGTACTAAGCACCAACTATGTGCCTGGCTCTCATAAGCATCAGGAATACAAAGCTAAAACAGAAACCATCCCATCCTTCAAAAAGCTTCACCGTCTAGGGGGAGGTGAGAGGGAAGCAAACCTCACAGCTGGAATTTTAAAAAATGTTAGAAGTTCCATGATAGAGGAATGAAGGGCACTATGTAAAATGAAAAATAGTAGTAGACCTGTTTCTGTTTGGAGGGACACAGCAGGGATCTGGGAAAGGATAAGTGACAGAAAACTGAATAGCACATGATCCCGCAGAGAGGAACACTTCTGAAAACCACGGGTCATTGTTGGATACCATATGCTCAGTGGGCATCGGCAGGTGAGACTGGTGAGGAAGTGTCATGCAGAGGTGTCCCAGGCATATATGCCTGGTGATACACAGGGAAGATAAAAAACAAGGGCTATAGGTGGAAAGCTTACAAGCAGAGAAGTAGCAGAGTATCCACAATCCCCTGAACTCTCATTATCCCCCAGCTTGTGCCCCGTGTAGATGGGCCCCAGGCCCATGGCTAACATTTCAATGGAAAGGAGCTCTGCCTCATGGCCCTTTGGTGAACAAGGAACATCTATGCACCTGCGTAACATGGACATCCCTGGTCAGAAATGTGGCCTCCATAGAAATGGAGGGCCTCTGGAGTCCAGGAGCTGGTATCAGCCTGTTCTTCTGGTGAGTTATCTCTGACTTTCTGAGCCAACTTTCTACCGATCTACCAAAATGAGAAGGGGATGAGTCTCTGCTACGTCCAAATCTGTTGTTTCTAAGAGGAGTGCAGAACAGGACCTGAAGGCTCTTGTTTGCTATAGCAAGGAGTTGATTCAAAACTGTGGTGTCAGGGAGCCACTAACTGTTCTTGGGCAGAGAAGCAATAGGATCTGATTTATATTTTAAAGAAGTCACCAGCATTATAAAAGATAAGTGGGGGATAGGAGTCAGGGAGCTACTGCAGGACAGACTAGAGGGTCTGACCCAGAGCAGCAGTGGAGGTGGGGGTGGGGGGTCCGACTGAAGAGATGCCACACAGGGGTGGGAGGGACAGAACTGCAAGACTGCTTAGATTGGGGGGTGGGGAAGAACAGAGTCTAACATTACCTGACCTCTGGCTGAATGACAAGATGGACTGGGAAAGAAGGAGTAAGGAGGGATGATGGAAGAAAATAAGGCTTTTTTTTAAACTTTTTATTTTTTTTAATTTTTTTTATTTTTTTGAGACAGAGTCTCACTCTCTTGCCCAGGCTAGAATGCCGTGGCATCAGCCTAGCTCACAGCAACCTCAAACACCTGGGCTCAAGCGATCCTTCTGCTTCAGCCTCCCAAGCAGCTGGGACTACAGGCATGCGCCACCATGCCCGGCTAATTTTTTCTATATATTTTCAGTTGGCCAATTAATTTCTTTCTATTTATAGTAGAGATGAGGTCTCGCTCTTGCTCAGGCTGATTTCGAACTCCTGACCTTGAGCGATCTGCCCGCCTCGGCCTCCCAGAGTGCTAGGATTACAGGCGTGAGCCACCGCGCCTGGCCTTAACTTTTTATTTTTAAATAACCATAGATTCACAGGAAGTTGCAAAGACAGCACAGAGAGGTTCCATGTATCCTTCACCTAGTTTCCCCTAATGAAAACATCTTACATAATTACAGCACAATATCAAAAACCAGGTATTGACACTGGTACTGTGTGTGTGTTTAGTTCTTTGTCCTTTGATCACAGGCATAGATTGGTGTAACCACCAATGCAATCAAGATGCAAAACTGTTTCATCACTGCAAAGATCTCCCACACACTACCCCTTTATGGTTACATTCACCCCCCTTCCCTCCACCACCCCTATTCTCTGGCAACTGCTGATCTATTCTCCATTGCCACTGTTTTGTTATTTTGAAGATGGAATCATACAGTATGGGACTTTGTGTGACTGGCTTGTTTCTTTTATTTTTTTTGAGACAGAGTCTCACTCTGTTGTCCAGGCTAGAGTGCCGTGGTGTCAGCCTAGCTCACAGCAACCTCAAACTTCTGGGATCAAGCGATCCTCCTTCCTCACCCTCCCAAGTAGCTGGGACTACAGGCATGCACCACCATGCCCGGCTAATTTTTTCTATATATATTTTTAGTTGGCCAATTAATTTCTTTCTATTTTTGGTGGAGACAGGGTCTCACTCTTACTCAGGCTGGAGACTGGCTTGTTTCACTCATCATAATGCCTGAGATGTTCCCAAGCTGTTGCATGTATCAGTAGTTTGCTTCTTTTTATTGCCAAGTAATATTCCAAGGTATGGATGTACCACAGTTTGCTTAACCATTCACCTGCTAAAGGACATTTTGTTTTTTTCCAGTTTTTGGCTATTAAAAATAAAACTGCTACAAGCAATTGTGTGAAAATTTTTGTATGAACGTAAGTTTTCATTTCTCTGGATAAATGCCCAGGAGTGTGGTTGGAGGGCCATATGGTAAGTATATGTTTAGTTTTTTAAGAAATTGAATAAGGCTAATCTTTCAAGTTAAGTATTATTTTATACTCATTTTGAAAGTAATAAATGAGAAGTATGATGATTAGCAGTCCAGGCGTTGAAAACACATAGTCTTAGGCTTGAATCTGGTAATGCCATCACCAAATATGAGATTTGGCAAATTAATTAAACTTGCTATAGTTCTATGTCATTTTATCCCAGTTGTAGATTTCTGTAACCTTTCGATGGCTTCATAATAGCACCACCATGATGATTTCCTGCTTTACCGTACAGTAGGTCCAGCTACGAAATGCATTAAGTATGCCAGTTATTGAGGAAGGAAAAGGGAAGCTGGACTGAATGGAACTGAGAATGTAGGAGAAACCGGGGCAGTTTATGCTTAGGTTAGGCTGAGCAGGGGCTGTACTAGAGACTGAGATGGGAGAGGAGAATGAGAAGTTGGCTGAGGCTCATATTGGGCATCTGCAGGAGGACCTAGAATAAGCCAGTCTCAAGGCTCACACAGAAAAAAATAACGTGATGCGTGATTAACGAAAGACTCTTTGGTTTAGCAGGGTTCTGGTGGTGTTCTGAGCTACAACTGCTCTAAGGGATTCAGAGGTGAAAACAGAGGGAAGGATAAAACATGTGCATGACCAATTCAGCAAACATTATGACTCATCCTCTGTATGTAGTTTAAGGGTAAACTGAAAATTAAAGGTCTGTCATGTAGGGGTGGGGATGGCAATGTCATAAGTCTTTTAAGAGAAGCCAGCTCTAGGTGGAATCTGGACAAGCAGCAAAAGGCAAATAAAAGCAGAGACTTAGACAATATATGGCCAAGGTCAAGGAGGTCAACAGAAGCAACAAAGGGCAGAAATACACCTGCGTCCAGGCAACCAGAGTCAGCTATTGGGAGGTCAGCAGAAAGATGGTTGGGTGGATGAATTTCTTATTCTAGAACATACGCTTTTTGCTTTTTATCTATTTTCTGCTGCCTGCTGCCTCTGTGAAGCCCTGGGCCTTTGGGTTCTATCCAGGAAGAGATCAAAGACCTGCCATAAAAGCCTATCTTTGATGAGAATAAAGGATTGAGATTACTTCACATAAGATTAGTAGAGGCTAGTGTATCGGTTAGGATGATTTGGGCTGCAAATAACAGTTAAACACAACTGAAGGAGCCTCACACAATAAAGAAATTTATAATCTGATATAACAAAGTCCAAGGGCAGAGGATTCCAGAGCAATCAAAATAGCAGCGTAACAAGAGCAGCAGAGTAAGCCAAGGACACCATCCACTTCATATTTCCCCCTGCAATCTTCACACTTACCCTTCATGGCCACAGAATGTAGACGGACAATACACTAATCCCAGGATAAAGCCAAGAAATTGCTTTTGGGGGTTTAGAATCATAAAAATGTAAAAATTAATCCCAATTAATTACAGGCCTTGGTTAGTTGAATTCTAACTGATCGAAATTCTTCTTTAGATCATTCTTTGTATTTCATACCTTGTCCAAGATTGCTCTCTAACATCAGGATCAGACTCTTTTCATGACTTTAGGTGAATTTCCTTTATTCTTATTCTCAGGACATGAAGAGATGACTAAAAATACTTCTTTTAAGGAAGACAGTTGTATAACTTAAATTTGCATAGCAGTGCACTTTCACATGGTTTGCCTAATCTAATCTTTACAAATATTTGTGAGTTAGAGAGAGCAGATATTAAGAACCTCATTTTAAAGACAAGGAAATGAAGGCTGAAGGTTAAGTGAATTGCCCAAGGTCACTGAGAAACTACTTGGCAAAACTGAGATTTAAGCCCAGATAGTCCATCTCTCAATTCAGTGTTCTTTCTACTTGCGGAGACAATCAATCAGATTTCTCTGGACCAGTGCAGACTTCACATATCAAGTCACAGCCCCCCCCTTACCACACTCATATCTGTTGATACATAAGAGTTGATTTTTAAATTAGTAAAATACAAGCACTACAATCAGAACTGTGGGAGGCATCCCAAAAGAGGAATCAGGTCAGACACTCAAGCTAATACGTTAAATGTCAGTACAACGAAAGGATGGCTGTCTGTCATTCCTTTTGACCCCACCAGCAAAAGAGCAGGAAGGAGAGAAATTTAATAAGTATTAATAGCATGGCACAGGGGGAAGTTGGAAGAACAGAGGTAGTAGCACTGCTTAAGTAAGGGAGTCACAGATCTTGCTCACCCTCAATTTTATCCTATATAAAATTCAGATAATACTGGCAGTAATATGGTGTTCTTGTACTAATAAGATAATCACTTTTAAGCACTCAATGAAAGTAGTCTGAACATTATAAGAATGAAGAGCTTCCTGCACATAACCTACTCTCTAACTTCATAGAGAAAAATGAAGCCATAGGTATGAACCCCCTTAATTTTCTACCATCAAATCTTTTTTTTTTTTTTTTTTTTGAGATAGAGTCTCCCTCTGTTGCCTAGGCTTGAGTACAATGGTGTCATCATAGCTCACTGAAATCTCAAACTCCTTGGATCAAGCGATCCTCCTGCCTCAGCCTCCCAAAGTGCTAGGATTATAGGCATGAGCCACTGGGCCCTGCCCTCACCATCAAGTCTTTAAACTAGCCTATATCTGATGGCCCCTTTCCCTTCTTCTTGTTCTTTTCTTTTCCGAAGCTAATCCTTCTTCTCTCCTACTGCATTCCTAGAAACCTCTGTCTCCAGTTCCAGTCATCAACTTTTTTTGGTCTACAGGCCCTTCCTATCAGCACATGCAAAGCGCCCTCCCTCAGCCATAACTCTGTCAGCTAACTCTGCTACTACTCTCCTCTCCTTCACAATTAAACTAAAGAACTGTCTGCATCTACCATCTCTACGTTAATTTCTACATCTATGAGCTCTATATCATTTTCTACATCTAGCACCTCTACATCAATTCCTACAACTCAATCCTCAACTACTGCATTCTGGCTTTTTGCCTCCCCACTCCACCAACACTACTCTGACCAATAGACAGGATGACTACATAATGTATTGTCCAAACCAGAATTTTTGAGAATGAAAAGGAATATTATTAACTAATAATTACTCTGGAATGATAGTAGCAAACAGGACCTGTCTCATATACAAACTGGGACTTGGGGTAACTATAACATTTCCACTTGGACCTTTCACATTTCATTCAACAAAGAAACATTGAATCCCTAATTTTCCTACAAAATCTGTTCTTCCTCATATTATTAAATCCCACATTTGCTCAAGTCAGAAACCTGGAAATCACCCTGGGAATCATTCCCCTGATTCTCTCATATCCATTCCATAAAATCTATCTACAAAGTATAACCCAAATATATCCACTTCATTTCTCCTCCATCAACTACCTAAGTCCTCCTCCCCTACCATTCTATTCTGGCGTAACACCCTGTTCATTCTCTTCATGCTCTCTACCTATGTATTTAATAGTTTACTTGTCACTGTCTGTCTTCTCTAATTTGCTGCCAACTTCAGGGACCCTGAAGGTTAGTCACCCCACTGCCCGGCATTCCCAGCTCCTAGCATAATGCTGACACATAGCAGGGGCTCAATAAATATTTATTGGATGAATGAAAACATGAATAAACAGATAAAAAACAAATACCCTGAGGAACACCTTTGGAAAACAGTGGTATGAATAGTATAAACTGAGAATACTGCGGCTGGGTCTTTGTGCCCTATTAAAAAAAAAATCAGCACCTGAATCTCTGAGGCAAAGACCAAACAACCAAGTAAGATCAGAGTTAGTGCCTGGAAAAGGTAAGAATGATAACAGGAATGGAGGAAAGTAGAGAGAACTGTTGAATTCAAACCATTCCCTCTACTCTTCTCCTTTGATATCTGCTTTCTATATAACCTTGTTTTAATTCCATATCTTGCACCAGCAGAGAAAATTACACTCATGAACAGGTAAAAGCAATCTCTCTGGTTAAAGAACACCATTCTGTCTGATAGAGGAGAGAGACCTGTTAATATGGACGTCAAACATTAAAAAGGATTGTCATCAGCAGTGCTATTTTTTGCTATAGTTGGGTTGCTGCAATAAATATTAAAGGAAGTTTTATTTCATAATAGGAATAACAAGGTGGATAGCCATCAAATAATATTTATTTAACTTTTTAAAAAATCAATTTTAAGACATTTCACTAAATAGATATTTCTCACATCAGTTATAACATCATTCATTTCAATCTCTTATAATAAACAAGCAACCAAATAAAGTGAGAGCTACTACTGGGAAAAGGAAAAAGGGGAGTGAGAGATGCAGAAGGGCAAGGAGAACTGTGAGTTTATATTATTGTGTATCTCATTATTAAAAAGCTACACATTGGACACACACACACAGACATACACACACACAAGAGTCTTTCACCTCTAAGATAAACATTCCAAACAAACACTGTGGTCCCAACTTGCTAGTTTTGGAGCCTACATTCCTGAATACATATGGTTGTTGTCAAGATTAGTTCTCCCCCAGAATTACAGCCTCTGTGCCTTTGCTATTTGATATTATAAATAATCACAAACCATGTCCATAGTATTTGGTGCTTACAAAAATCTCAAACAGGAGGAAATTTACTTGCAAATATAGCATCTGAAAGTTGCATGTCCTGTCTTTAGAAATGGCAATGTCACCTGTCACTCTATCCAGGGAAGAGGAGACGAATACGAAGTAGGAGAAGAGCAGGTCCCAGGAGTCTCTAAGGCAGGCCTCCTGTGTCGTAGAGAACATTTCCTTCTAGGACAGAAACCACCCTACCCTCTCTTCTAGGACAGTGCCACAGTACAATTACTTGGTAAGATAGCAATCACATTGCAGTCATGCCACTCTTTCTGCATCAACTAAGGTGCTTTTGAGTGGAAACAACAAAACCACCCCCCCCAACTGGCTTAAACAATCAAGGTGATTTATAAGCTGGGGCAAGTTTTTAAGTTCAGTCCATTCAGAGCTCCACCTCTCTCTCTGTGTTTGCCTGAGCTTCACTTTTCTTTGTGCGTTGACTCTGTTCTCAAACTGGCTTCCCTCTTAATTGCAAGTGGCTGATAACAGCAACACTGGTTACTTACTTCTTCATTCCCATTAAAGGAGAGAGACACTTAACTTCACTCAACCATTGAACTGAAGTTCAGCTTTGTTCTGATTGGACCATCCCAGAACCAATCATGGTGGCAAAGAGAGAATCGGAACCATCCTGGGATATAGGCAAGGGTCAATCCATCCCACCTACAATGCAGGGCTGCAACTGAATGCAGGAGGTGGGTGTTGATGTAGAAGAGGCGTCATCATGCCCATATCCAGCCTCTGCACTGATACCCTTGGTCCCTGACCCCATGACTTAGAATCACACACACAAAAAATCCGAGAAATAGACTCAGTGGTTTTAGCCATTATCTCTTTCTCTTTCTTTCTCTTTCTCCCTGCTATCTTTACCTCCTGCTTTGTCAAAACTGTTGACAGTGAAAGCAAGGCAGGAAATAGGATGAGGAAAGATAAGACAGGGAAGATAAAATGTGCCCATGATTTTAGTAGTAGAAAGACTCTGGGAAAGATTGAATGATTCAATCTGCACAGATACTCAAGGTCTGAAGCTGTGGCCAGATCTAGTCCTCTGGACAATCAGATTTATGTGGTGATCAAGATATATTCTATTTTGGACACAGTGAGACCCTGCCTCTACGGCCAAGCGTAGTGGCACACTCCTGTAGTCCTAGCTACTCGGGAGGCTGAGGTGGGAGAATTGCTTGAGCCCAAGAGCCTGAGCTTGCAGTAAGCTATGATGACGCCACTGCACCCCAGCGTGTGTGACAGAATGAGACCTCATCCCCTTAAAAAATAAGGGCACTAATCTCATCATGAGGGCCCCATCCTAACAAAAGAAAAAAAGATGAATTCTATTTTGAAAAATTCTAGAAGAGAAAGTAAAATAGGTAGATTACCCAGAGATATTATACAAGTCTGGACAATTCTCCCCTTCAAACCAAATACTACTCTTTGTGTTAGTCATGCATTCTTAGTAATTAACTAAAGGAACACCTAAAAATAGGAAATTTTGTGCATAGTAATTATTCACAATAGCAGTAAAAAAATTGAAAATACATCAAATATCCATCTGTAGGTAAACTGTTACATAGATTATGGTACATTCATTCAATGGAACATTAGGCAACAATATTCAATAATGGTTCTGAAGGCTCTGTAATTGCTCACGCCTGTAATCCTAGCACTCTGGGAGGCTGAGATGGGCAGAACGCCCAAGGTCAGGAGTTCGAATCCAGCCTGAGCAAGAGCGAGACCCCGACTCTACCAAAAATAGAAAGAAATTATTTGGCCAACTAAAAATATATAGAAAAAATTAGCTGGCCATGGTGGCGCATGCCTGTAGTCCCAGCTACTCAGGAGGCTGAGGCAGAAGGATTGCGTGAGGCCAGGAGTTTGAGGTTGCTATGAGCTAGGCTGACGTCACGACACTCTAGCCCAGGCAACAGAGTGAGACTCTGTCTAAAAAAAAGCGTCTGTAATAATGTAGAATAATACAATTTGTTACTATGTGAACAGAGCAGAATTTGAAATATAATTGTGTAAAATGTACAAATCACATATAATTATGTAAAACATACATGTAAAAAGAGACTGGAAATATACCAATTGATAGCTTGAATTTTACTGAAATGTGATTGTTTTCTACTTCTCACCTTTTTTTTTTGTGATACTGTTGTATAATTTTATAGCTGACAAAACTAGAAAACATTATTAATTACAGATATCTACTTAGCCCAGCCTGAGCAAGAGTAAGACCCTGTCTCTACTAAAAACAGAAAAATTATGGGCCGGGTGCGCTGGCTCACGCCTGTAATCCTAGCACTCTGGGAGGCCGAGGCGGGCAGATCACTCAAGGTCAGGAGTTTGATACCAGCCTGAGCAAGAGCAAGACCCCGTCTCTACTATAAACAGAAAGAAATTAATTGGCCAACAAAAAAATATATATATATAGAAAAAATTAGCCGGGCATGGTGGTGCATGCCTGTAGACCCAACTACTCGGGAGGCTGAGGCAGAAGGATCGCTTGACCCCAGGCGTTTGAAGTTGCAGTGAGATAGGCTGACGTCACGGCACTCTAGTCCGGGCAACAGAGTGAGACTCTGTCTCAAAAAAACAAAGAAAGAAAAAAAAAGAAAAATTAGCCCAGCATCATGGTGTGTGCCTGTACCCAGAACTCGGGAGGCTGAGGCATGAGAATCACTTGAGCCCAGGAGTTTGAGGTTGCTGTGAGCTAGGCTGACACCATGGCACTCTAGCCTAGGGGACAGAGTGAAACCGTGTCTCAAAAAACAAACAAACAAACAAAAACAGACATCTATTTAGCAGTTTACCTCTGCGCTGGTAAAACAGCAGTTACAATTAGCTGGTATGCTCTTCACCCCAACAGCATTCACTCATTCAATCAACAATTACTGAGCACCTGTTATGCAGTAGGCACCAGAGATCTATCAGTGAGATAAATGACTTGGTCCCTGTTCCTATGTATATAGCCCAGAGAAGAACACAGATAATAAGCAAATAATTTATTAAAAATTAGGAGAACATGTTATGAAGATAATCAACAGAATGCCTTAAGAAGAGAGGAGCCTGCTTAAAAGTGAGGTCAGAGGCCGTGCACAGTGGCTCACGCCTGTAATCCTAGCACTCTGGGAGGCCGAGGTGGGAGGATCGCTCAAGGTCAGGAGTTCAAAACCAGCCTGAGCAAGAGCAAGACCCTGTCTCTACCAAAAATAGAAAGAATCGGCCGACTAAAAATATATATAGAAAAAATTAGCCGGGCATGGTGGCACATGCCTGTAGTCCCAGCTACTCAGGAGGCTGAGGCATGAGGATCGCTTGAGCCCAGGAGTTTGAGGTTGCTGTGAGCTAGGCTGATGCCAGGGCACTCTAGCCTGGGCAACAGAGACTCTGCCTCAAGGAAAAAAAAAAAAAAGAGGGGTCAGAGAGGATTCTGAGGAGGTGGTATGCAAGTTGAGGCTCCAGGATGAGAAAGTGCCAGTGGCTGCAAGTGCAATTTAAGCAGAGGACCTAAAATAAGATAACACTTGGTACATCCTGGGAACTGAGAGGAGGCTGGTGTGACTAGACCACAGTGCAAGAGGAGAAGAGAGCATAAAAG